>JAJOOH010013477.1:0-46987 GCA_029582605.1 Solanum gracilifrons
TGGGTTCTTTTGATGAGTTGAAAATAATGTCTAGGATCAATGTATTTAGGGGTATAATAGGTTTATATAGGTGGTCTAATTACTAATAAAACGACACAACTTAACCACCAACTAATAATGAATTAACCCCCAAGTCCCTAACTTAAAACAATTTAAGGAACATGATGCCCAACCTACGAGAGCCCGACCCACGGACTGTGGGTTGGTCTATAAGGCATGTTGCACACTCGTAGGTGGAGTACTGGGGCTTATGTTGTAGGCCCTGACCCACGATTCTCCCCCTCGAGGAGTGGGTGGACGCACGGGGTGTGAGTCCCCATTGTGGGTGGGCTGTTTTTTGACAACTTTTAGGTCCATTTTTGGGTCCTCCTCAAGGACTCTTTTGGATGGTCATTGGGTAGTTGCACCTTCATGTTTAACCCCTAAACCCCTCATTTTAAGTATGGAAAGTGATTTTACGATTCTAACCCTCACATCAAACTCTAGAATTCTCACATAAGGATCTAGTTTCACCTACTAGTTTTTGAAATAATACAATCGGTATGGATCCTTTTGAAGCTTTGTATGGTAGGAGATGTAGGTCTCGGGTTTGTTGGCTTGAGGTAGGTGAGATTGCTCTTATAGGTCCCAAATCATTTTATGCGGCTATTGAAAAAGTTTGGCTCATTAGAGAGAGGTTTAAAATTGCTCAAAGAAGGAAAAATTCTTCTGCCGATGTGAGGAGAAGGGACTTAGAATTTGAAGTTGGTGATTAGGTCTATTTGAGAATCTCACCTATGAAGGGTGTGATGAGGTTTGGCAAGAAAGGGAAACTTAGTCCCTGGTATGTAGGCCCATATCAAATTTTGAAGTGTGTTGGGAGTGTTGCCTATGAGTTGGATTTGCCAAATGATTTGTCCCGTGTTCATCCGGTATTTCATGTCTCCATTCATAAAAAGTGTATTGGGGATCCGGTATCCATTTTTCCCCTAGAAGGGTTGCGATTTTATGAAAGCCTTTCCTATGAAGATGTTCGGTAGAACTCCTAGATCGTCAAGTAAAGATATTGAGGAACAAGGAAGTAACTTCCGTGAAGGTTTTATGGAGAAATCATTTAGTTGAGGGTGATACTTTGGAGTCCGAGGCCGATATGAAGTCCCGATATCCTCATCTCTTTCCTTCTACTCCTATTCAAGCTTGAGGTAAATAATTCCTGTTGAGTTTTAGTGTTTTGGAAGTCATGTGTGTTATATGAGCTTTTCCATGATTTCCTTAAATTATGCATGTTCTTGATAAAATTCATTTTAGTGAGAAAATGAGTTTTCATGATTTATGTTCCTTATGTTGTTGTGTATTTAGTTTGAGTTGCCTATTTGACTTCATGAGATGTGTTGTTGAACATGCTTTAGTATTCCTTTGAGAGTAATTGCGTATTGGCTCCATGATGCGGTGTTTAGAATTATTTTAGTTGGAGAACGTAGTTCCTCTTTTGAATATGAAAATTATTGAGTTTCATGCATATTGGGTTATTAGATGTAGTTCCTACTCCATTGTTTTTCATTGATTATGTTTTGAGATTGAGTTGATGTTTCCTCCTTTGAATTGTGTATTATTTTGATGTTTCATGCATGATGCGCTATTAGTATTGAGTCTTCAATTCCGTAGGGTGTCTAAATCTTCATTCAAGGACGAATTTTCCCAAGGGGGAGATATTTTAATTTTTCAGAAAATTAGTAGACTAAACTAGAGCCTAACGTAAGGGTTAGAGTCGTAAATAACCCCCGGTACTCATTATATATGTTTTTGGGTTAATACATCAAGGTATGACCCCCAGGGACTAACAATGGGCCCTTGAGAAGGACCATAGAATAGCCCAAAAAGCAGCACCACCCATGAGACCACCCACACTACGTGGATAGACCAATACCCCGTAGGTGGGCAGCGTGGGTGAGGTCTCCTTCGAATCTGCCTAAGGCAGTAGCCAGGGTGGGACCCACGCCTCGTGGATGGGTCCATGCCATATGACTTGGATCCGTAGGTCAAGCCCTCCGTTTCAAGCCGCAAACCATGAACCGCATTTAACCAGCATGGCCATGATCCCATCCACGGTCCATGGATCGTGGAGTCGTAGGTAAAGGGCTGGAAATTTGTTATTTTTTTTTAACTTAGGGGTTAATTCTAGGGGTGTTTTGGGGTGTTAATATTTATCGAGTGGCGTCATTTTAACTTAGTTTAGACAACTTATAAAAGGTTTTAAGACCCTAAACTAATTCATCCCTCTCATTATTTCAAAAATCAATTCCCAAACTCAACCTCCACAAAATATTCTCTCTAGAACTCCAAGGAAGAAGAAGAAGAAGAAGGGGGAAACTAAGATTGAAGTAGCGATCTTTTCTCCTCAAATTCATGGTAAATATTCAACACGGTATGGTAGTCTTTCATCCTTAGATAATTTCCATCCAAGGAGTCCCTCCAAATTCAAATTCAAAACTAGTGATTTCCCCAAAGTTAGGGTTTGTCTTCAATCTTATGGGTTCTTTCCAAAAACGTTCTAATGGTTAAATTATGATGGATTGTGATTGAATTAATTATTTATTGTTGATTTATGATGAATTCCCCCAAAAACCTTCCTCTATTTCCAAAATTGGATCTAAAAGTGTGGGTGAATTGTAGAAAAAAGAGTGTTATGAACTCATGCTTATAGTAGTGATAGTAATTGAATCATGTTATGATTCTTGTCTAATGTAGTAATTATAAATATGTTGATTGAATATGATCTATGGTCCTTGAAGTGAAAAGCATGAGAAGTATGTATGTTTATGAATTTTATGTATATGCATTTAGATAACTTTGAGAGTGAAGTGAATATGATGATGACCTAATTGTTGTGGTGATTTGATGATTATTCTCATGTAGATACCTTTGGTTTAATATGATATGATATGAAAGGTTTCTCACATGTAATGATTCTAAGGTTGGAAGACTAGTCTCCCCTCTTGAATCTATGAGCTATAGTATGAATTATGTTTGATTGAGTGTCAAGACACCCTTCATGAATATGCACTTAAGTCATGACTTAATATGTAATCAAGGGTACTAAATACTTAACACCGAGTAGATAAGAATATGAGATTAAAGCTTATATGATAGTTGAGTGCGGCTTCCCTATGAAAGCTTCTACACTAGTTGAGTCCGGCTTTCCGAATGGGTTCCTTCTACACTAGTTGAATCCGGGTTCCCAAAGTATGTATCTCATGAGAGGAAACCTTATACCTTAGTTGAGTCTGGGTTTCAAGAAGAAATCTCCTTATCCCAAAAACTATGTGCCTACATAGGTCTTTAGCTAGTGGATCTATCTAAGCTAAGAGTATAGTTCTACCCCTTTTCGGTGTAGGGTAGACACTGGATTCCATGTTTAGCTCACATGGTGTATGTCGGTTAAGGCTAATCTCACTATGATAGTATGAACAAGAATATGAGTTATGAACTATAGTTACTCAAGAAGCTTTCCTTAGTGTGGGTAGGATTATGAGATTTTATTCATGCATTGCACAAGGATTCTTTGAGGATGCTTATGGTATGTTTCTACTATGTTATGATAATCAATATGTTGAATATGCTTATGTCACATGCTTTTACACTAATCTTCATGATATATCTTAAACTTGGTAAAATGCATGGTTTTCAACTAAAATGTCCTTTTTTAGCATGTTATAAATTTTTTTTAAGCATGGCTAATATACATAGTGTATTTTTGTGCTAACCCATATTTATTCTACATTTTATATAAGTGTAGGTTCCGGTTCTTGAGGTAATCTCTTTCTATTGCGAAGCTTGGATTGACTATTCTCCTTGCTATTGGTGAGTCCTCATGGTTAGAGGACGGATGATGATTTTCAAATTTCCTTTCTTGTACTATCATTTCAGAACTATGTTGTTAAGATTTGTGATCCTATTTTAGACTTCGATTATAATAGATGGCTAATTGAGACAAGTCTAGACTTCTGCTTGCTTTTATGGAAAAAATTTAGACTCGAAATGTGTTTTTTACTCTTATATGTTCTTTACTTATGTTATGATAATCCAAGTGGATTAGATGGTTTCTTTCGGGGTTCAATGTGCCTTGTTCCGTCTAGGGGGTAACCTTAGGTTGTGACAGAGGAATTCCAGAAAGATCTTTGGGAAACACCTCTGGAAACTCATTTACTACATGGACTGAATCAAGAGTTGGGGTTTCAAAGTTTGAATCCTTAACCCGAACAAGATGATAGATATACCCCTTGGAAATCATCTTTCTACCCTTAAGGTAAGAAATGAATTGACCTACAGGAAATGAGTTACTACCCTTCCACTCTAAGAATGGCTCGTTTGGAAACTAAAACTGAACGATCCTAGTTCTACAATCGACTGAGGCATAATAGGAATGTAACCAATCCATGCCTAAAATAATATCAAAATCTACAATTTCTAACACTGCAAGATCTGCTGAGGTGACTTTATGAGAGACTGTGACAGGGAAACTTTTGTATACCCATTAGGCTATTATTGGGTCACCAACCGTAGTAGAGACTATCTAGGATTCTGAGAGAGTTCTTGGACTGACACCAAAGTTTAGTGATAGATAGGGAGTTACAAAGGAATGAGTATCCCCTGGATCTAACAATGCATAAGCATATAAATGAAAGACTTGTAACGTACCAGTGAACACATCAGGAGAATCTTCCTGGTCCTCGTGAGCCTAGAGAGCATAAAACATATTTTGGTGCTGACCGCCACCTGTAGTAGATGAAGCACCCTACTGAGTTTGGTGTACTGTTGGAACTGTAGACTATGTGCTATTTTTGTTATATCCTTACCGCAGAAGGGCAATCTTTCAACCTATGGCCAGACTGACCACACCTAAAGCGCCCTTTCTTACATGTGAGACACTCACCTAGATTGTTCTTACCACACTTTGGACAAGTTTGGAAAGTCATGTTACCTCAATTAATCCCCTTAGACATAGAGCCTGATGCCCTACCCTTCTAATGATGTTGAAACCTGGGGATGGATAACTATGCGATGAAGGTACTGGGGCTTTAGACCTCTGCTGAAACTATGAGCAGTTTCTACCACCTGATTTTCACGGAGAGTTCTCATAGTTACCTATTCAAGCCTTCTTGCTGTCCTTAGCCACTCCCCTAACCTGTTGAGCATCAGTCATAAGCCTAAATATATTCATATCCCCAAACAACATAACATTCCTACACTCTGTCTTCACTAAGTCAGATACCTGAAATACTATGATTGTACGGTATATTGTATACATTTAACTTAGAGTTTGTGTGTCTCTTAGGACAGTTTGTTATTGGAAATAATGTTTTGTGTGTAATTGTTGCAAGAAATAGACTTAGATGCGGTTGATGATACTGCGAGCTGAAAAGTGCAAAAGTAGCCACCAACGGACAATAGGTCCATCGACGGGCCGTGGTTGGGCAGTCGTAAATCTTGTTCTGAGAGTTGAGTTTCAAAACTCAAACCACAGATTGACAAGATGGACCGTAGCCCAATCCATGGACCGGAGGTGATGCATCGTAGGTGGAAGATCAGGAAAGTCTGACCAAATGTGGAGCCACGGAGTAGACGATGGACCGTAGGTCGAAACATGGGCCGTCCTGCACATCCGTCGATGAAGATCAGAAAGTTGATGTTCCAGTACCTAATTGAATTTTCTAAATGTGGATTTACGGATTGGGACCTACGGACCGTAGGTCGACCCACAGTCCGGAGGTCAAGTCGTGGACTGAAGCCGCGTCCTAGCAGTTTATTTCCTTATTTTGTTTCCTATTTTATTTATGATTTGTTTTCTATAAATAGAATTTGTAATCCTCGATTTGGGGGTTAAACATTATTGTATACTTCTAAGTTTTGTTCTTTGGGAATTAATTTGCAAACTGTTAGCAATTAACTTTCCGATTTTCGTTTTTTACAATTTTCTCTTGGAAATTTAATTGAGGATTGCGGGTTTCATCAGTTCTTCTTGTAAGTTCATGAATTCTACTTAGCCAATTATGAATTGTGATCTTTCAAGCATGAGTAGCTAAATCCACAACTAGGGTTGTGGGAACCATAAGTAATTCACAAAGTATGAATAATAATTAAGTAATTCTTGAATAGTGTTTATGCATGTATATTTAATCCTTTCGTTTAGAAGTCTTTTTAAAGGTTGGAAACGTTAGAACTCGCCTCATTCCTACTTACCGGACCAAGGAGGTAATGAATGAGAAAAGGATTAAACAATAGATATTTAGTGGTCGCGATCTAATAGTCTAGTGTTAATTGGCGTGAGGGTGAAAACTAAACAATACATAGATATGATGAGTAATCTGAAGTAAAGGTAAGGGTTAGTAAAGCATACACCCGTAGCCGGACCAAGGTGTGTTATAAAATTCCCTACTTGGAGGACCAATCAGTTAGGGATACCTAACTTACTAAATTTGCATGTAAAACACTAGGAAAAGATTACTATTATTAGGATTACTACTTTAAAAGCTTGTGGGGAACACATATGTCCTAGTTTCTATCTCATATTGATAACTCAAAGTTTAAATCTTGTTTACTTGTTAATTAATCAACAATATATTACTTTAGATACAAAAACCCCTGTTTACTTTTTCTAAAATAGTTTGAATAAACGTAAATAATACTGAGTTAAGTTTAAGTATGAACTATATTCCTTGTGGGATCGACCCCAACCTACAAGTTAGGTTCTTTATTGGAAAATGATCTCTTATACTACTTTAGGGAGGTTTACTTTGAGCGTATCGATTCTTGGCGCCGCTACTGGGTAATACGACTTTTATATTAGGTTTAACTACATTATTGAATTCTAGTCAAGCACTTCCTGATTTTACGTTTCTCTTTTAGTTTTGTTTTGTACAGATTTCAACTATAGTGTATGCCAAGTACACGGAGTCGAGGCAAATATTTGACCCCTACAATCCACCTGCAAAACTTTCTTTAGAAGAGGCTCCAAAACTGGAACTCAAGGTTCTACCATAACACTTGAGGTTTGTACTCTTGGGGAGAAATAGAACTTTCCAGTAATCATTGTTGCGGATTTGAGTGAGGATCAAATTGAGGCCTTGGTTTCTATTATGAAGAGGAACAAGAGGGCTATTAGATGGACTAATGCGGATATTATTGGGATTCATTCTGGCATTTGTTCTCATAAAATTCAACTCATGCTGGGAAGCAATCAAAGTATTGAGAACCAAATGAGACTTAACCCACCTATGCAAGAGGTAGTAAAAAAGGAAATTATCAAATGGTTGGATGCTGGAGTCATATACCCCAGCAAGATGGTTCCTAACACGAAAATGTGATGGTCACAATGAGGTTAGTGACTGGATGGAGAGTATGCATGAATAACCGTAACATAAATGCATGGACAGAAAAATATCACTCCCTGATGCCGTTCATGGACCATATGGTGGATCATCTTGCTGGTAAGGGTTGGTATTTCTTTCTAGATGTGTATTCGGGCTACAGTCAAATCTTCATAGCTCCAGAATATCTAGAGAAAACCATATTCAGTTGTCCATATGGGACGTTCGCCTTCAGAAAGATGTCATTAGGGTTGTGTAATGCTCCAGCGACTTTTCAAAGCTGTATTATATCGATATTTTCAGATATGGTGGATGACACAATTGGGTATTTATGGATGATTTCTTTGTGGTAGGTCAGTCGTTTGATGGTTGTTTGATGTATCTGGTTGAGGTACTAAAAAGATGTGAAAAGTGCAATCTTGCGCTCAATTTGGAAAAGTACCATTTCATGATGAAAGAGGGGATAGTTCTGGGTCATCGGATTTCGCAGCAATGTATTGAGGTTGATAGAACCAAAGTTGAGGTAATAGAAAAGCTTCCACCACCTATCTCTGTGAAAGGTGATCCGAGTTTTCTTGGGCATGCAAGTTTGTATCAAAGGTTCATAAAAGATTTCTCGAAAATGCACACCCATTGTGCAAGCTACTCAAAAAGGAGTGTAAGTTTGATTTTGATGATGCTTATCTCAGAGCATTTGGAGAGTTGAAAGAAATGTTAGTATCAACACCTATCATTATTTTACTAGATTGGGGGGCAACCGTTTGAAGTGATACTTGATGCGAGTAGGGTGGCACTTGGTGTGGTATTGGGACAGAGGCGAGAGATGATTCTTCATCTGATTTACTACGCCAAAAAGCTCTGAATGTGGCTCAAAAGAACTATAATGTGATTGAACATGAACTTCTTATTGTGGTTTTTGCCTTCGAGAAATTTTAATCCTACTTGATTGGTACTAAGGTCATAGTGCATACTAACCATTCTACATTGAGGTATATGATTACTAAAAATGATGCAAAATCGAGGTTGATTAGATGGGTATGTTGCAACAACAGTTCGATTTTAAGGTGAAAGATAGAAAGGGAACAGAAAATTAGGTTGCTGCCCATTTATCTAGAATGGAGGAGGAAGGTATGCTCAAGTTAGGAGATAGGGCTAAAATTAATGATTCAATCTCGGATGAACAGGTATTGGCTGCTTCTTATGATATTATCCCATTGTTCATAGATTTTGCTAACTACTTGGCAAGCAATTTGATTCCATCGGATTTGTCATTTCACCCAAGAAAAAAGTTTATGTATGATGTGAAGAAGTTCTTTTGGAATGAGACTTACTTGTTTCGTATTTGTCCTAATGGGAATATTCGCCGTTGTGTGACCGAGGTGAAAATGATGAGTATACTAGAGGTGTGTCATTCATCGCCTTTTGGTGGGCTCCATAGTGGTGTTCGGACTACTCATAAAATCTTGCAGTGTGGATATTACTAGCCTACCATCCACCAGATGCTCATGATTTCACCAACTCATGTGATTGTTGCCAAAAAGAATGAGGAATTTCAAAGAAGCAAGAGCTACCTATGAATCCAATATTGGTGATTGAGTTATTTGATGTCTGGGGCCCTGAATTCATGGGTCCATTTGTGAGTTCGCATGGGATGAAGTATATTTTTGTTGCAGTTGACTATGTATTGAAATGGCTGGAAGGAATTGCGCTTTCAAACAATGAGGGAAAGAGTGCCACCACATTCCTGAAATATAGTATCTTCTACAGATTTGGTAAACCTAGTGCATTTATCACCGATGTAGTTTCTCTCTTATGTAACAAGTTGTTCAAGGCGTTGCTAGAGAAATATGAGGTTCTTCACAATGTATCCACTCCTTATCATCCACAGTCTAGTAGGCAAGTTGAGGTGTCAAAGAGAGAGATAAAACAAATCCTTGAAAAGACTGTGAACGCCAACATAACTGATTAGTCAAGAAGACTTGATGATTCTCTACGGGTCTATCGGACCATATTCAAGACTCCCATAGGTATGTGTCCTTACCAACTTGTATATGGGAAGTCATGCCATTTGCTTATAGAGCTAGAGCATAAAACAATGTGTGCGCTAAAGATGTTGAATTTGGATTGGGGCGCCTCATCGAGTCAAAGGCTAATGGATATGAATGATCTTGATGAGTTTCGCCTAAAATCGTATGAAAGTTCAGCCCTGTATAATGTAAAGATTAAAAAGTACCATGATCAAAAGATTCAAAAGTGTTAATTTATTATTAGTGATCTGGTGCTCTTATTCAACTCAAGGTTGAGGCTGTTTCCTGACAAGCTCAAGTCCATATGGACTGGGCCATTCAGGCTGTTTCAGGTTTGCATCTCTATTTTTCCATAAGGGTCAGAGGAAGGTGGCTTGGGAACAGTTCTTGAAGGACACGAAGACCAGGATGACCTTCGACACGAAGAAGATGATACCATAAAAAGGGGCTCTGATACCATAAAAACCATCTTAAATAAAGTGAAATTAAAATAGAGAAAACTTACAAGAAACTGACGTTTATTGCATACAAAGAAAACTTAGAAAACTTACAAGAAACTGACGTTTATGAGATATATCCAAACATGGGAAACATTGCGAAGGAAAAGAACATTACAAGGGAAGGCTTTGAGAATAGAGGAATGAGTCCTGATATTTTTTGATGCCTCTAAATGTAAATGAAAGCCTCCTTATATAGGAGAGGAAGAGGTTGTCTTTATATCTTAGGTATACAAGTGTAAGGCTAGGATGTTGCCGACAAAAGGAGGGGTCTACTTCTTTTGCTAAAGTAGATGTAGTGGAGAATAATTTTCTCATAGTGGAAGAAACTAGGGTCTAGTTCTTTTTGAAAAGTGACTTGAGTGGGAATCTCGTTTTTACTAATGAGATATATTGGGACATAGTTTTCACAAAAAATTGTCTTGTAGCTTCTCAATGTAGTCTATTTTAGAATAGTGAAATGCCACTATATGGATAAATAATTCTGGCATTGCCTATATTTTTCCATAAGAGTCCTTTTCCTATTCATAATCAGGATCCATGTAAGCCAAGGCAAAACCTTTGGGATCACACATGTCTCCATTGTCTTCACTGCTGCTTTCTATGGAAGCTGCGTCTTCAATCATTTTCATGATCTAGTGTTCATAATTTTTTTCCATGTTATCCAATACTTCCTTCAATTTTTGTTTGAGGGCTGCTTTGGATAAACTTTTTGTAGAAGATCTTGCCTTCTCTTGGACCTTAACATTTGGTTGTTTGGGAATCCAACCTTTGACTTGAATTTGTTTACACAAAAATTGAATTCGTTCAAAATTATTCCTGGATAAATTCCATGAAATAATATAGGATATTCTTTTTTGAATATAATATTTGCAGAATTTAATATGAGCTAGTAGAGTAGTAATTTCTTCTTTGGTTTGGAAATCTTCAAACCTGTTGAGAAATTGTTGGGGGAGAATCTTCTAAATTCCTCCGAATAAGTTCCACCATTCGTAGAACCATCTATGAATAGGTGCTTTGATAATATTTGGACTATACTTTAAGAACGAAGTATGTCTTGGTCTCAAATAAAGGAAATTCATCCATGCTGCCTTATAATCATACCAGTTATAACTGTGTGGTTTGTGAGAAATCATAAAAGCAATGGGCGTACGTAAATGGTCTGTCAACCATTCAAATGGATCCAAGATTTTCTTGATAGTAAATCTTGAGTAATTAATATATTTGTTTGCATCTCTAGAATTCTCATTTTCTGTTGAATCTGTATCTGTATAAATGGCTTCATAGAATCTTCTAGTCTTTAATGGATTGTCAGTATCCACATAATTGGAATATGTGTACCAAGGTGTGATTAGTACTCCTGTATCTACATTTCCGTATTCTTTGTTGAGAGCCATAATAGGCAATACCTGTGAAACAACAAATTCAAAAGATTCTTCTTTTGGAATTGGTTTGGAATGGGTTGTTTTGGTTAACTCATCGTTAATAGCTTGGGCAAAACACTCAGGTGGTTTCATGGTATAGCTCTGTTTGTTTTGAATGGAGCTAGAAGATGTGCCTTGTTCAAAGGGCTTTATTGGCCAAATGTTGATCATCTTTGGCTGCGGCGGACAAGGAAGCTTTGGAAGCTTTTGTTGAGAAGGGCAGAGTAGCCTGGGATAGTCGGCTAGAGCTGTGAATTTGTTTTGAAAGGTTAGTTCAGGCCTTTGTGAAGATTCAGCTTTTGCTGGTGTGAAAGGGGGATGAATAAATGGTCTAGCCTTTTTTGCTTTTAGGAGGTTGTATCCTTTGGAAGGAGTGTTTGGTCTAAACGGCCTCATGTTTTCCCTCGAAGAATTCACAAGTTAGAAAATCTGGTAGAGAATTATCTTCTCCTTTGAGAAAATCAATTTTGAAATCAAAGCTAGATAGTAAAGCTTGCCATCTAGTAAATATTTGTTTTGAAACAAGGTTTTTGACATCTTTTTGCAAGATTTCTTTAGTAGATTTACAATCTATTATTAATAAAAATTATTTATTGATTAGGTCGTCTTGGAACTTAGTGATACATAGCACAATAGAAAAAACTTCCTTTTTTACCGTCGAATAATTTTTTTGAGCGGAATTCCAGATTCTGGATGTAAAATGAATTAATTTCTCTGTAGATTCAACATCTACATGTTGCTTAAGGATTCCTCCATAACCTTCATCAGACGCATCAGTCTCAACAATCATAAAAGCATCTGGGTTTGGGATTCCTACACACGGAGTAATTTCGACTAAAGTCTTAACATGGATGACAACTTGAGTTTGTTCAGTCCAAGGAACTGGTTTTTTCCTAAGCCATTTATAAAAAGGTTCGCAAACATGTCTAACTTTTGGAATAAAATTAGCTACATAATTTAAACTTCCTAAAAGCCTTTGAAGTTTGGTTTTATCAGAGATTTCATTAGGAAACTTGGAAGAAAACTCTATGGCCCTGCAAATAGGTTTATAAGTACCCTGATAAAGCTCATAACCTAAAAACCTGATGGTGGTCTGGAAGAGTACCATTTTCTTGGAACTGACAACTAACCCATAATTTTTAACAATCTTGAAGAAGGTGTTGAGATGTTTTAAATGAGAGTCGATGTAGTCTGAAAAATTTAGAACATCGTCAATGTATAAAATTGACATATAAGAATAATCATTGAATATGAAATTCATGATACTTTGAAATTCAGAAGGGGTGTTCTTAAGCCCAAAAGGCATTACATTCCATTCATATTGTCCAAACGGGACATTGAAAGCAGTTTTATATTTATCCTTTTCGGAAATCTGAATTTGCCAAAAACCCTATTTCATATCAAACTTGCTATTGATATTACCTTTAAAAGTCCTTTACAAAAGGTCTCGTTTGTTAGGTATGGGTTACCTTATCCATTTTAAAACTGAGTTTAGAAGTTTGTAATTTATTACTAGTCTTGGTGCTCCTCTTTCTTTCTCTGCGTTTTTGGTAACGTAGAAAGTAAAACAACTCCAAGGTGATTTAGAAATCCTAATAATCTTCTTTGTTAAAAAAGTGTCAATCTCTTTCTTACAAAATTCCATCATTTCGTGATTCATCTTAATGTGCCTTGCCTTAGTGGTAATAACCTATTCATTGAATCTCTCAATGTATGGTAAGTCCACAATATGGTTTTTACGTTCCGAAAAAGCATCAGGAAAATCATAACATATTTCTTCTTCAAATATTTTCTGAAGATTAGCTAGTTTAGTAACTATCTCCGGGGTATTTTAAATTTGTTCGATTTTCTTAACAAAAATTACATTGTTTAAAAGTGTGATATGCTGTGAAAGGTTATTAATTCGGAAAACAGTGTTTTCTCTAACAAAATTACTTTCATCTTGTGAAAGGGATTTAACAAATGGAAAATGAAGATCTTTTCCAAGGATAGTACTGGTAATACCATCTAGATTCGTAAAATAAGGTTTTATTTGAATGATAGAAGGTATTCCAAGGATAAAACCATAATTGAAATCCTCAGTAATAACAAAATCATTTTTTAAACAAATGCCATTATTGCAAATATGAGCTTTAGAAAGCTTACAATTTATTTTCAAAGGTTCTCCTATAGCGGAGTACAATTTCGAAGTACTTTTTTGTAAATACTTTGTAGAAAAAATACCTTTTACATTACAATTCTGATCTGCACCACTGTCAAACAAAGCAATTTTGTTAATAATAAAATGTTTATTAATAACTATCTTAACAGGTATATGATGACTCTGAGGTCTTATTGAAGAGATTACCATTAATCATGGTGCTGCAGAGGTAGAGGTATCGTTGCCTGTATTGGTGACAAAAGGCTCCACTAGATGATCATTATTGATATTGGGAGGAATAACGTCAATATTATCATCGTTAGAAGAATCTTGATCAGACTCCATGTCTTGAAAACTAGTCCTATTAGGGACTTGATTGGTGAGGATATCAGTCTCAACGATATAGAGTCGAGATTGGATGCTTCTAATCTCTTCTTTAAGACTAGACACCTCGTGGCGAAGATCTGAAATGGATGGTTCAGAATGGTTATCTGATCGATTCGTGATCTGTTTCATGCTAAAAGGTTCAATTATCGGATGGGTTTTTTTTACCATATAATGCGGAACTAAAATAGAACAAACTTAGAAAATTTACAAGAAACTGAAGTTTATTGCATATATCCAAACATGGGAAACATTACGAATGAAAAGAACATTACAAGGGAAGGCTTTGAGAATATAGGAGTGATTCCTGATATTTTATGCTGCTTGTAAATGCTAATGAAAGCCTTCTGATATAGGCGAGGAAGAGGTTGTCTTTATATCTTAGGAATACAAGTGTAAGGCTAGGATGTTGCCGACAAAAGGAGGGGTCTACTTCTTTTGCTAAAGTAGATGTAGTGGAGAATAATTTTCTCATAGTGGAATACACTAGGGTTTACTTCTTTTTTCAAAAGTGACTTGAGTGGGAATCTCCTTCTAACTAAAGAGATATAATGGAACATCTTTTTCACAAAAAATTTTTGTCCTGTAGCTTCTAAATGGATGCTAATTTAGAATAGTGAAATGCCGAAAAATAATTCCAGCTTTGCCTCTATTTTTTCATAAGGGTCCTTTTCCTATTCATAATCAGGGTCCATGTAAGCCAAGGCTAAACCTTTGGGATCACACATGTCTCCATTTTCTTCACTGCTGCTTTCTATGGAAGATGGGTCTTCAATCATTTTCATGATCTGGTGTTCATAATATTTTTCCATGTTATCCAATGCTTCTTTCAATTTTTGTTTGAGGGCTGTTTTGGATAAACTCTTTGTAGTAGATCTTGCCTTCTCTTGCAGCTTAGCATTTGGTTGTTTGGGAATCTAGCCTTTGACTTGAATTTTTTTACTCAAATATTGAAGGCATTCAAGATCATTCTTGGAGAAATTCCAAGAAAGAAAATAGGATATTCTTTTCTGAATATAATATTTGCATAATTTAATATGTGCCAGTAGAGTAGTAATTTCTTCTTTGGTTTGGATATCTTTAAACCTGTTGAGAAATTATTGGGGGAGAATCTTCTCAATTTCTCCTAATAAGTTTCACCATTCGTAAAACCACTTGGGAATAGGTGCTTCGATAATATTTGTACTATACTTCACGAACCAAGTATGTCTTGGTCTCAAATAAAAGAAATTCATCCATGCTTCCTTATAATGATACCAGTTATAAGTTTATGGTTTGTGAGTCATCATCAAAGCAATGGGGGTATGTAAATGGTCTGCAAACCATTCAAATGGATCCAAGATTTTCTTGATAGTAAATCTTGAGTAATTAATATAATTATTTGCATCTCTAGGATGCTCAATTTCTGTTGAATTCGTATCTATAAGAATAGCTTCACAGAATCTTCTGGTCTTTAATGGATTGTCAGTATCCACATAATTGGATTCTGTGTAACAAGGTCTCATAAGGATTCCTGTATCTACATTTCCGTATTCTTTGTTGAGAGCCATAATAGGCAATACCTGTGAAACAATAAATTCAAAAGATTATTCTTTTGGAATTGGTTTGGAATGGGTTGTTTCGGTTAACTCAGGGTTAACGACTTGGACAAAAGGCTCAGGTTGTTTCATGATATAGCTCTCTTTGGTTTGAATGGAGCTAGAAGATGTGCCTTGTTCAAAGGGCTTTATTGGCCTAAGATTGATCATCTTTGGCTGCGGTGGACAAGGAAGCTTTGGAAGCTTTTGTTATGAAGGGTAGGGTAGCCTAGGATAATCGGCTAGAGTTGTGAACTTGTTTTGAAAGGTTAGTTCAGGCCTTTGTGAAGTTTCAACTTTTGTTGGTGTTAAAGAGGGATGAATAAATGGTCTAGCCATTTTAATTTTGGGAGGTTGTCTCCTTTGGAAGGAGAGTTTGGTCTAAACGGCCTCCTGTTTTCCTTGCAAGAATTCACGAGTTAGAAAATCTGGTTGAGAATAATCTTCTCCTTTGATAAAATCAATTTTGAAATCAAAGCTAGATAGTAGATCTTGCCATCTAGCAAATATTTGTTTTGAAACAAGGTTTTTGACATCTTTTTGCAAGATATCTTTAGCAGATTTACAACCTACTCTTAATAGAAATTCTTTATTGATTAGGTCATCTTGGAACTTAGTGAAACATATCACTATAGACAAAACTTCCTTTTTTATTGTCGAATTATTTTTTTTAGGGGAATTCCAGATTTCGGATGTAAAATGAACTAGTTGCTCTGTAGATTCAAGATCTACTTTTTGCTTAAGGATTCCTCCGTAACCTGCATCAAACGCATCAGTCTTAACAATCATAAAAGCATCTGGGTTTGGAATTCCTACACACGGAATAGTTTGGACTAAAGTCTAAACAAGGATGATAGCTTGAGTTTGTTCAGTATTCCAAGGAACTAGATTTTTACTAAGCCTTTTATACAAAGGTTCGCAAACATGTCTGACTTTTAGAATATAATCAGCTACATAATTTAAACTTTCTAAAAACCTGTGAAGTTGGGTTTTATCAGGGATTTCATTAGGAAACTTGGAAGAGAACTCGATGGCCCTGCAAATAGGTTTATAAGTACCCTGATAAAGGTCATGACCTAAACACCTGATGGTGGTTTGGAAGGGTACCATTTTCTTGGCACTGACAACTAACCCATTATTTTTAGGAATCTTGAAGAATGTGTTGATATATTTGAAATGAGAGTCGATGTTTTCTGTAAAAATTAGCACATCATGAATGTATACAATTGACATATAAGAATAATCATTGAATATGGAATTCATGATATTTTGAAATTTAGAAGCGGCGTTCTTAAGACAAAAAGGCATTACATTCCATTCATGTTTTCCAAACGGGACATTGGAAGCAGTTTTATATTTATCCTTTTCGGAAATCTAAATTTGTCAAAAAACTGATTTCATATCAAACTTGCTATAGATATTAGCTTTAAAAGTCCTTTTCAAAAGGTCTCATTTGTTAGGTATGGGATACCTAATCCAATTTAAATATGAGTTTAAAGGTTTGTAATTGATTACTAGTTTTGGTGATCCTCTTTCTTTCTCTACGTTTTTGTTAATGTAGAAAGCATAACAACTCCAAGGTGATTTAGAAATCCTAATATTTAATTTTTAAAAGAGTGTCAATCTCTTTCTTACAAAATTCCATCATTTCGTGATTCATCTTAATGGGCCTTGCCTTAGTGGGAATAAACTGTTCATTGAATCCTTTAATGTATGGTAAGTCCACAATATGCTTTTTATGTTCCCCAAAAGCATTAGGAAAATCAGAACTTCTTTCTTCTTCGAATCTTTTCTGAAGATTAGCTATTTTAGTAACTATCTCCGGGGTTTTCAAAATATGTTCGATTTTATTAACACAAATTTCATCTTTTAAAAAGGTGATATGCTGTGAAAGGTTATTAATTCGGAAAATAGTGTTTTCTCTAACAAAATTACTTTCATCTTGTGAAAGGGTTTTAACAAAAGGAAAATGAAGATCTTTTCCAAGGATAGTACTAGTACTGCCATTTAGATTCATAAAATAAGGTTTTATCTGAGTGATAAAAGGTATTCCAAGGATAATATCTCGATGATATCCGCAGTAATAACAAAATCATTGGTTAAACAAATGCCATTATTGCAAATATGAGCTTTAGAAAGCTTATAATTTATTTTCAAAGGTTCTTTTGTAGGGGAGTATAATATCGAAGTACTTTTTTGTAAATACTTTGTAGGAACAATACCTTTGACAATACAATTCATGTCTGCACCACTGTCATTCAAAGCAATTTTGTTAATAACGAAATGTTTATTAACAACTATCTTAACAGGTATATGATGACTCTGAGGTCTTATTGAAGAGATTACCATTACTCCTGGTCCTGCAGAGCTAGAGGTATCGTTACCTGTATTGGTGACAAAAGGCTCCACTAGATGATCATTATTGATATTGGGAGGAACAATGTCAATATTATCATTGTTAGAAGAATCTTGATCAGACTCCATGTCTAGGAAAGTAGTCCTTTTAGGGACTTGATTGCTGAGGATATTAGTCTCAATGATACAGAGTCGAGATTTGATTCTTTTAATCTCTTCTTTGAGACTAGAGAACTCATGGCGAAGATTTGAAATGGATGGTTCATAATGGTTATCTAATCTATTCATGATCTGTTTCATGCTAAAAGGTTCAATTATAGGATGGGGTTTCGGTTTGTCCATATTGAGAATGAGATTTTTTAGTTCTAGGAGAAAAGGATTTCTAGCGTCATTATCATTTATGTGTTGAATGACATCAAAGAGAGCTTCTTTCAAATGGTCAGAAAGTACTCGGATATGTATTGTTCTGTCACAAGTATAGAAGACTTCAGTGCAGGTGCAATCTTTTCCTGATTGGCTTTTGTCTGAATCATAATCGAGATCAATGTCTTCGTCATTACTATATTAATTAGATGTACCTGAAGATTCAGAGAAGGGTTCATCAAGAATGGCAAGTAACTTACCTTTGGTTTCTTCGTCCATACCAAGAAGATTGATCTTCATTTTCTTGGCTCCGGAGCGGCATTCACTAGATTTGTGACCAGTCTTTCCGTATGTCCCACAAATATCAAACTTGGTATCTCTAGGTCTCTTGGACCTATGTTTTTTCTTTGATCCTGTAGAATCATCTCTTCTTCGAGATTTCTTCCTATGAGATTTTTCCTTTTTATCTTTCTTGATCTTATCAGGTGGATTTATAAAACCAAAATCTCTACAAAAACTTCCGAGTTCCTTTCTAGAAGAAGATTGCTCTTTCTGGAGCTTGTGTTTGAGCTTAATGTCTATACAAAGTTCAAGAGCTACAATATTGATGGTGCATACCAAATCACAATAAGTAAGATTTCCATAAGGAATGTTACCGTTATTGCGATCTTGGATCTTTGTCTTTACTTTATCTGCAAAGAGAGGAGGTAAACCGTTGATTTTACGTTACTTCCAGAAATCCAAATTGCAATATAGACGAATCATAACCTTGTTGAGAAAGGCATGTTTGTAATGGATAAAGTTATTTCAATTTGGACAACTTAGATTACTCAGAATTTGGAGACTCCTATCTTGGAATAATTTTGGTTCTCTAATGAAGTGCTTAGTGATGTGGTAAAGAAGAGTGGCACAAGCATCTTCCCCCGTGACATTAGAAGTGGATTGTGCATTTCCTTCCATTTTTACAACCGTCTCTGTTGCAGTGGCATTAATAATGAGTTGCTTAATCACATCAGTGCAGTAATTATCCCACCAATGTTTCAACATTACTGTGAAATCTGCAACAATCATATTAGCAGCATCTCTGTCTGCCAATCAACGCATTTTATACGTAGTAATGGCAATACCCATTTCATGGATTTTATTGTATACTTGATGCTCAGCTAGGCCATCAATATTCCATTCAGTGATGTTTCTTCCTTCTTAAGAGGAAGTGGATAAGAAGGCATTTTCCTCATACTGCATGTCTGGGAAATAAGGTTTATTATGGTAGGTTTTCATATTATGAAAACGACTACTGGCAAGTTTTTGGAGGAGAGTGGATTTCTCCTAAAGAGTGGAGACCGGTTCCTTCGGAAGGGTAGAAACCTTTTTAGATTCTTTGTTAACTTTTACGGAGATGTTGAAGTTGTTAAATTATGCATTGATTTTTTCAATGATATTTCATGTTGCTTCAAAAGTATCAGAATGTTTAGGGAATTTTTCTTTGGAAAATTCTGGGATTTTGAATCCAGGATAGGTTTCAATATTATGGCTGGATGAAGTAGAAGCCGGAGTCGGTCTTCCATTGATGGTAGGTTTAGTATCTTCTATTTGTCTGGATATGACATGAAGAATTCTGTTGGAGTAATTGTTTTGTTCAACTACTCGGTCAATATCGGCAGATGTAAGCAAACCACCTGTCTTATCACTTTTCTCTTTGAAAGGAGAAGCTTTGTTCACCGTTCCTGCAATAGGGATGCTAATTCCTTCAAGAGGAGGAGTGATAGATTCAACAACTTTATTAGAAATAGTGTACCATTTATTAATGATAACTTGTAATGAATCAGCACAATTTTCAATCCTACCCGTCATTCCAAACCATTTGAAGAATTCTATTTCACTACCGATTATTCTCATATCCATCATCCACAAATCTCTAAAGGATTCTCTTTGCTTAAGAGTATAGGTAGAAACATACCATTTTCTTTTTACTGATTGTCAGGATGAGTCCATTGTTCATGCAGGATGTTCGGATTGGGCTCAAAGGTTTAACTTGTCTTGAGCATCCCGAGCAACCAAGATGGTTTATTGTCTTTAGGAGGTTCCATTTCACTTGTAGTGGGACTGCCAGAGATATCTTGGTAAAATACTTTAGGTACGTTACCTGAAAAGTCTACTCCTGTGACTTTACCTTTACTGTTGTCTGTAACAGAAATAGTTTCATCATTATCTGCTTATTCTGCATCCTTGGGGTTTTTGAAGAAGAAGGTGTCCTAGGAACAGTTCTTCAAGGACACAAAGTAGAAAGGGACCAGGATGACCTTCGACACGAAGAAGATCTCCTAACAAAGTTATCAAGAAATTTGAGTTCTATCGATCCATCTGGAAATTGAACAACTCTTTCTATCTGAGATCTTTCATAGTGAGATACAAAAGGTTGAGTAATGTTTTCAAAACGCCAATCATTGTTGGAGAGTATATCTTTCCATTTGAGGAGACGAGGAACAAAGATAGAACTATATTCATGGTTGGCTTCCATAAGCATAGTCTCACCTTTCAGACATTCATTGCGAACTTTAGGAGCAAGAGTGGTTTTCATAAGACGATAGTATTCTCGGTAAATAATAGCTATTTCACGAGTGTTGATTTTTCTGTTCAAATTTTTAATTTTGACATTAAGGGTTAAGGAATCCATTACATTAGGATCATTGATATCAACAGAGAAGTTAGGATAACAATTAAAGAAAACAGGCCCATCATCTAGATTACTCTGCAAAACTCCTAACAAAGAATCATCAAAACTCTAAAACCTCCCATCTCGAAGGATGTCACAAACAGTTATGTCAAGGCCTTTTCTATTATGCAGATAATTATAATCAAATTTATAACGATTTATATCATTATCTTTCAGAAGGCAAATAATTTCTAAAGAATTATTAATTGCAATAGTGGACTCACAAGTCTTAATATTACGACGAGTAATGTAACTAAAATTACCTAAGTGTTAAATATTTTTGAAAGGTTTTTCTAGTGTACTCCAGTTTTGTAAATCATTTTCCGATTTAGCAATCATAGTAGATTGTGAAGATAACAAGGTCTAATTTCGCAGCAAGGTATTGAGGTTGATAGAGCCAAAGTTGAGGTAATAGAAAAACTTCTACCACCTCTCTCTGTAAAAGGTGTTCGGAGTTTTCTTGGTAATGCAAGTTTGTATCAGAGGTTCATAAAAGATTTCTTGAAATTGCACACTCATTGTGCAAGCCACTCGAAAAGGAGTGTATGTTTGGTTTTGATGATGCTTGTCTCAGAGCATTTGGAGAGTTGAAAGCAAGGTTAGTATCAACACCTATCATTATTTCACAAAATTAAGGACAACCGTTTGAGGTGATATTTGATGCGAGTAGGGTGACACTTGTTGTGGTATTGGGACAGAGGCGAGAGAAGATTATCGATCCGATCTACTATACCAACAAAGCTCTGAATGTAGCTCAAACGAACTATACTATGACTGAACATGAACTCCTTGTTGTGGTTTTTGCATTCGAGAAATTTCAATCCTTTTTGCATGATACTAAGGTCATAGTGCATACTGACCATTCTGCATTGAGGTATCTGATGACTAAAAAGGATGCAAAATCGAGGTTGATTAGATTGGTATGTTGCAGCAAGAGTTCGATTTTAAGGTGGAGGATAGAAAGAGAATAGACAATTAGGTTTGTCTAGAATGGAGGATGAAGGTATGCTCAAGTTAGGAGATAGGGCTAAAATTAATGATGCATTCTCGGATGAATAGGTATTGGCTGCTTCTTATGATATTATACCATTGTTCACATATTTTACTAACTACTTGGCAAGCCATTTGGTTCCATCGGATTTGTCATTTCACCCAAGAAAAAAGTTTATGTATGATGTGAAGAAGTTCTTTTGGAATGAGACTTACTTGTTTCGTATTAGTCCTAATGGGATTATTCGTCGTTGTGTGACCGAGGTGAAAATGATGGGTATACTAGAGTCGTGTCTTTCATCGCCTGTCGGTAGGCACCACAGGGGTATTCATACTACTCATAAAATCTTACAATATGGATATTACTGACCTACCATCCAGCAAATGCTCATGATTTCACCAAGTCTTGTGATCGTTGCCAAAGAGAAAGAGGAATTTCAAAGAAGCAAGAGCTACCTAAGAATCCAATATTGGTGATTGAGTTATTTGATGTCTCGGGCCTTGAATTCATGGGTCCATTTGTGAGTTTGCATGGGATGAAGTGTATTCTTGTTGCGGTTGACTATGTATCGAAATGGCTGGAAGCAATTGCTCTTTCAAACTATGAGGGAAACAGTGTAACCACATTCCTCAAAAATAGTGTCTTCTCGAGATTTGGTAAACCTAGTGGAATTATCACCGATGGAGTTTCTCACTTTTGTAACAAGTTGTTCAAGGCGTTGCTACAGAAATATGGGGTTCTTCACAATGTATCAACTCCTTATCATCCACAGTCTAGTGGGCAAGTTGAGGTGTCAAACAGAGAGATAATATAAATCCTTGAAAAGACTGTGAACGCCAACATAACTGATTGATCAAGAAGACTTGATGATTCTCTACGGGCCTATCGTACCACATTCAAGACTCCCATAGGTATATCTCCTTACCAACTTGTAGATGGGAAGTCATGTCATTTTCTTATAGAGCTAGAGCATAAAACAATGTGGGCGCTAAAGATGTTGAATTTGGATTGGGGTGCCGCATCGATTCAAAGGCTAACAAATATGAATGATTTTGATGAGTTTCGCCTAAAAGCATATGAAAGTTCAGCCATGTATAAAGAAAGATGAAAAAGTACCATGATCAAAAGATTGAAAAGTGTGAATTTATTATTAGTGATCTGGTGCTCTTATTCAACAAAAGGTTGAGGCTGTTTCCTGATAAGTTCAAGTCCAAATGGACCGGGCCTTTAGAGTGACTCAAGTATTCCCACATGGAGTGGTAGAGCTCGAGAACAAAGAAGGGACAAGGTTCAAAGTAAACAGACAGAGGATCAAAGTCTATTTGGGGAAATTTGAGAGTGTACAAGAAGTGATTCAGTCTTATTATCATGATAAAGTCTGAGCAATCAAGGTGTCTGCATCTTGCCACGATGTTAAATCAAGCACTGCTTGTGAGGCAAGCCAATATGTACAATGAAACAAATTATAGGAGTTTATTTTTGATATAGGTGTTTATTTTTATAATTAGTGTTGGCTAGATATAGAATAAGGTGCGTCTAAAAAAGTATCCACAAAATGTAAAAAGAAAGTCCTAATGGTTGCTATGTGTTCAAGAATGAAAAGGCAAGATCTGCAGAAAAACCTGAGGAGAGGACTATGGGCCCAATCGATGGTCCATTGGTCAATCCATGAACCGTGGATGGTGTCCATAGATCCCAAATAAGTTCTCTAAGTTTTCTAAGTGTCAGATTAACCTACGGAACCCATCGATGGACTGTAGGTCGACCCACATACCGTCGACAGGGTCTCGTGGTTCAGCACTAGGGTTTCTGTCCAACCCGACCTGGACCCCGAATAAATATAACCCCTTATTTTAAAAATATTCCCCAATTCTATATTTCAACCACAACAAATTTTAACCCTTTATATACCCATATTCCTCCATTAATAAATCCTCAAATCACTCCCTGGCTGATCCAATTTACATTCCCACTCCCATATCTCCCTTTCACTCCGAAAACTCCTCTCCATTTCTTGTCCATCAACGCTTTCACGGTCTGTGTTCAATGTCGAAGTTGATCTAAAGAACTTGTACTAAGAAATACACACTTACCAACTTTGATTTCTTGTAAGGTAAACGATTTCACCCTAACATTGAATTCATTATTCATCATTTTGATTATGAAATCATGAAGTTGAACTTGACCTTTGGTTGTTGAATTGGTTGTTAAAATGTTTAACTTGTAAGTTAAGAACACCCTTGGAATGATAGTATGTTACTGTGTGGTTAATTAAAATCGACTTAATAGAGTAATAGGTCTAAATGGGAGTTATGACTTAGGGTTCGTTGTTTCGATATGTTAAAAAGTTTAAATGTTTGTAATAGAAACTCTAATGATGATGAACTCCCATCATTAGTATTGAAATACATGATTAGATTTAGTTTGATTTGCAAAATTGTTGAAATTGTGGGTTGTATAAAAATTGAATTGTAAACCCTGGCATAGAACTGATCTATAAGCCTCACCCACGGACCATAGGTTGAGTCCGTGGATTAGTAGCACATACATTTGGTTCAAGTCTTGAACACAGTATGGACTACGGTCCATCGTTTAATCGACGGACTATTCTGCACATACGTGGTTCCCCATCTACAACCAACTTGTATGACCCCTTGACCTACAGAGGGAACCCACAGGTTGTCGTTCCATTAACATATCGTAGGTACCCACCGTGAGTCACAAGTTCTGCTACTCTGAGAAATTTTGGAGTTTTTGGTTGGGTCTGAATCTTGTTCTAAAATAACTACATGAGTCTTATTGTCTTGTTTTAATACTAACAAGTCTTCCACAGGTACCACGACTCCGTAACAAGTTCCCACCTACGCACAAAAGGGCAAGTCCAAATCCGTAGCTCCTTCCCGACCTCTAAATGAAGAGGACACTGATACCGAGTAGATTCCACCAACCACCAGGATCTCCCACACTGCCCCCATTACTACTAGGTGATCCGTGCAGGTTGTCTCTACCTGCCCTTAATCTAAGGAGGGGGCCACCTCTTCCAGTTATAAGTCGCAGTCCGGATCTAGTTTTAGAAGCATACCCAATTCTTTATCTGAAGCCAATTCTTCTGACAACATTATACCACCCAGAGCTGAGCCTGCCCGTAATGTCAATGAGCCAAACAGATGGTGTGTGGTTGGCCAGTACCAGTTGTATGAGAATGGTATTATGTTGAACAAACAACAGAGGATGACTAGGACCATTACTGAGGAGAACAAGGTCCTTACAGGTAGCCTCCACACTACAACAGTTATTCAGAAAGTCTTCAGGATGCACAAATGTGAGTGGATGGCACGGGACCCCGGGAAATACAACGAGGAGATGACCAGAGAGTTTTATGCCTCTTATACTGCCACTATTTGGAATTCCATCTCTAAATGGGCCAAGCCCGTAGCTCAACCTCCACATCAGTCCACATTGGTGTGGGGTTTCCTATTTGACATCTCAGAGGCCACCATCCGCCGGTTCATATATGGCCTAGACCACACTCTTCCTATTAATACAGAAGAGTATGACTACATGATGGGCATTGTCCAAAGTGGGTATTTTCAGAGAGATGGTGATCAGAGAGAGACGTTTCTTTGATTGATGGCACGTCATATTGGTGTGGATGGGGAGCGCATTTAGTGGGTACGAAATCCTACTTTATCTATCAGGAAGATGATTATGAGCTTCACTGCGAAGTTCTTCTGGCTATTGGTTCTGAATCGATTGTCCCCTACTCATGCGAATAATGTTGTTACATGGGACTGGGTCGTGATGATGGGAACCATTATGGCGGGTTTGGAGATTAATTTTGCCCACATCATGATAGTAGAGATCTATGAGTGGGCTTTCAAGGCCACCACCACTCTACCTTTCCTGTGTATTATTTTCCATATCTGCAGGAGGCTTTAATGAATATTTTGTATTGTCACAGGTTGCTTGAGGTGACCAAGATATTGGACATTGGCCTCATTCGGGATGATGCCGACCTATCTACACCATAGAGGGATCCACAGGTTGAGGCACCGCCTTTGGGTATTGATCTCGTTGTGGATGTGGAGCAAATCTAGGCTGATGACTCTTCTATTCCATCCACTACTGATGCTCAGCTTCCACCTTCTACTGCAACTAGCAAGGCCCCGAGTTCATCCCGAGACGTCCCCTCTTCAGGGTTGAAAGTCATTCCTCTGGATCGAGTCCAGAAGCTGGAGACACAGATGGACACTTTGATGTGACATATGAAGCCATGGATGCAACATTTTATTGCGGAGTATGAGGTGAGGATGGAGTAGATGATCAATCGGAAGATTTAGGTCGTTCATAAGCGCCAGGAAGTGTTCAAGTTGAGAGTCTTGGAGAGTGACCTTTTTCCAGATGTGACCTTTTTGCAGAGGACTTGAGAGTCCTGCCTCTACCATAGATGTGGCCTTTTTCAAGACCGATTTGGCTACCGTCCGTACTGATGTTGCTGCCCTACTAGCCCCTGCTGAGGAAGTACCAGAGTCTGCCTCTACGTTAATGGAGGATAAGTTGGTGATGATTGGTCTATTTTGCGATAATATACAACCACCAGATTCTTCCCGTGCTTCTGGGAAGAGCCACCGCTTAAACCACACTTTCGATACTGATGAGGATCGAAAATTAAAGAAGAAGGAGTGATAGTAGTTTAAGGTGGCACAAATTGTGTCTATACTTGATGAGGAGAGGAGACAACAATTGTCCTGTGAGGTTGATGTTGGCCCATCTCGCATCCTGAGAACTACTGATGGTGCTCCCTTAGTTGCTAAGGGCACTACTAATGGCGTCCCTATTGTTGATCCAGCGGGCTCCGGGAAACCGAACCCACCCGCTTCTTGAGAGCTCTTCGGTGCATTTGCACCATAGGTTTGCTTCACCCTATGCTTTATTTGTTGTTTTTATGCATTGAGGGAAATTGCACCTTATTTTGTTGGGGGTGAGCTAAATGGATTGTCACTTATAGGGTGAAGTCTGAGTAACCCAACTCATAGTCCTCTTTTGGAGTTTTCTTGCGTGTGTTCTTTTTCCCCAAGAGACTATTTTACTTTATGTTGAACCGACATGTTTAGGATTGTGTGTGTAGAAGCAAGTAGAATAATGAAAGTGTGATGGCATAAAAAGCATAAAATTGGTACCCATCCAATTTTTTTGAAATGTGGTAGATCTATAGGTTTAATGAGCTGAATGTGTTGGCTCTTCATATGAAATGATAAGGAACCAGTATGATAACATGACTTAAGCTAAAACTTGAACTGGGTAATTCAATAATTGGATAATGAAACAATATGCCAAGTTAGTGTGAGAAGAGTTTGAATGTTCATACATTATGCGCCAATCTAGAACATGCCCAGTGTTCCTACTAAGACAATCTAGGCTAAAAGTTGGGAAATGATCATAGGCCGTTTTTCAAATAAGTCCACTCAAGCCTAAAATGATTCAACCAAAAGAAATAAATATTCCCTTTGATCCAAATGTTTGAGTGTAGACCACTTCTTTAGATACACCTAATTCACCTTCCCAAGTATAATTGTTTTGGCCCCCGTCCCTTGATGTGTGCGTAATCAAGGACACAACTTCTGATGCAAGTGTCTACGATCGTGCAACAGTATAATAACCCAATCAAGGATTGGGATCGTTCCCAAAGGAGTGGTTTTGAGAATTAATAGAAATATAAAATTTAGTTCTAATTAGTCATAGCTAAAGACATTAACGATTAAAGACATTGTAAATTAAAGAGGGACACAATAGTGTCAATTAACAATGTGGGTTTTGTCACAAGTAAGTAAAAACAGCAAAATAGACAAGAATTCCAAAGTAATGAGAGGGGGAATTCTTGGGATGTGAATCGAATATGAGATAGACTAAATCATTGGGTATATACTTTTGATAGAGAACTCCCAGAGTAATTATGACTAGGCTGGACTTTAAGGGGGATAAGCTCTCTCTCGAGCAACTTACCCCGTTTCAAGCGGGTTCCTCACAGACACCCACTTGCCGGATGAAGAAAAGCCTCCGCCTTCACCCACTCACTTTCTCAAGCTGAGTGTGTGGATATGGGACTAGGGTTCACCCTCTCAAGAAGAACCTCATGTTGACCCACTCGCACTGCCTATCAATTTAGTGGTCTTAGTTTTACGACCTATCTCTTGAGCAAGCCAAAAACACGTATATGAGATTATATTTGCAAATGCATCCTCATTAAGTTCATCCAAAACCACTGAACAAAATCACATTTAAACTACGAATAGACTATCAGCAAGCAAGACCCACAAACTAATCTAACCCATATTCACAACATCACACCCCAAGAATTGGGTTTTTAGCTACACATCAAGAGATATAAATTTAAACATAAATGAGCTTACATTCAAATGGGTATGAAGATTTAAGTCTTGTTACAGGCCAAGAATGAAGAATCCAAGAGACCTAAGTTCAAATCCTAGGAGATGAAACTCTTTTCTTGTTCAAGTCTTCAAAACCCTCTCAAACTCAGAGAAAAAATATCTAAAAGTACTATTCTATATGAAGATTATAATAATTTCTCGACTCCTACATCTATAACTCTAACTAGTATTTATAGTTTTGACAGATTTGTGCTACAGCGGATCATTCGGTGTCGTTAGTCAAAATCACCAATCAACTCGTTGATTCTCCTTTTGGTGTATTTTATCGCGATCTTGCACCATCCTTCAACATCGTCGTACTCTGGGTCATTGGGCGACATGATACTTCTTCGCAGAACTTCTCGGCGATATGCCGACTGCTCCCTTTTTCCACCGACTTGATCCTTTCTTTCAAGGCTCAACACACTGGAACAAAAGGCTAAGCAAGACCCTTAGGCGACTCGCCAAGTGGACTCAGCGATCCTCAGGCCTTCATTTCTTTGTTCTTTTTAGAATTTTCGTTCCTTTTTGTGACGTAGTGTCCATGCTTTCCTTCAAACTTCAAATACCTGAAACTTAAGGGTTTTCATCAGATATTAAGATAAAATAAGCATTTGAGGACAAAATTTCTATTAAAATATAGCTCTAAATGAGTCCACAAATTGTGGACTCGTCATCCCTCCTAAGCTTAGGGTGGCTAATTCAAAAGTTACCTTAATTTTGGTCGTGGTCTGACATCGGATATTGTGCATCACAACTCATGTAAAATACATAAGTTAAGGGTCACTTTGAAAAAGGACACCAATTAAAAAAGGGTATGAATAGAGTTTTGTGTAGAAAAATGAAAAAGATGTGGTTGAAATAAAATGAAACAAAAAGTGCAATGAAAAAGATGCTGAAGCGAATAAAGAAAAAGAAGAATGTGAAAAATAAGAGCGATAAATACAAATCACATTTGTGTTGAAAAGAGTCAAGGGAAAGAGCAGAAGATAAAAAGATATTAAGAATTTGGTGAGAAAAGAGGTACAAAGCCAATGTAACGTCAAAGAGGATAGAAAGTCACTAAAAAGTACCCAAATGTACCCTACCTGACCCTGATCTTACGTGACAAGCTAAGAAAGTCCTATAGTGATCCTAGAGCCTATTTTGGAGAATTTAAGCAGTTAAAATAAGGGCAAGTCTATGGTATTGAGCACTAACTGTACTTGAATTCATTTCAGAGAGTGAGGCTTGAATCAATCCTTAAACTTGAAATTCATATATATTGTGTGTGAATAAATATTTCTTTTGAAGTGAGGGCACTAGTTACATTGTTGGAGAATCGGTACTTTAGTGATTTTGAAAAGTGTATGTTGTGGTGTCTTTTGGACGATTTATGTCATGTTTTGATCCGCATGAGTTAGCTTGTTGAGTCTTGATGAAAAGATTTGCAGTAATTTTATGGAATTGATTGAGAAAGCCATGTAATTCTTGAGTTTGTATGTATACTCCTAAATAAGTGTCGTTGAAAGTCTTAGTGTGTTGCTTAGCAACAAACAACAAGTTTAGGTTGAGGGTGTTGATATACCGTGAGTTTACAGTATTTTTGATACGTTTCATTTATAGTTTCTGTGTGTCTTTTGCCATTTTTTTATTAGAAATAATGTTTTATATATAGTTCTTGCAGGAAATAGGCTTTGATGCGGTTGATGAAGATGCAAACTGAAAGTGCAGAAGTAGCAACCAATAGTGCCACCCACGGACAGTAGGTCCATCGACGGGCCATGTGTGGGCATTCGTATGTCTTGGTCTGAGAGTTGATTTTCAGAACTCGAACCACGGACTGACAGGATGGAACGTGGCCCAATCCACAGTCCATAGGTGATGCATCGTAGGTGAAAGATCAGAAAAGTCTGACCAAGTTTGGAACCACGGAGCACACGACGGACCATAGGTCGATCCATGGGCCGTCCTGCACATCCGTTGATGAAGATCAAAAAGTTGAAGTTCCAGTACCTGATTAATTTTTCTAAAGTGTGGAGCTAGGGAGAGGGACTCACAGTCCGTAGGTCAAATTATCGACTGAAGCTGCGTCCCAACAATTTATTTCCTTATTATTTTTCCTATTTTATTTAGGATTTTCTTTCTATAAATAAGAGGTTTAATCCTTGTTTTTGGGGGTTAGATATTATTGTATTATTCTAAGTTTTGTTCTTTGGGAATTAATTTGAAAACTCTTAGCAATTAACTTTTTGGATTTTGTTCTATACAATTTTCTCTTTGAAATTCAATTGAGGATTTTGAGTTTCATCAATTCTTCTTGTAAGTTCATGATTTCTTCTTACCCAATTATTAATTGTGATCTTTCAAGCATGAGTAGTTAAATACACAACTAGTGTTGTGGGAACCATGAGTAATTAACAAAGTATGAATAATAATTAAGTAATTCTTGAATAGTGTTAATGCATGTATTGTTAATCCTTTCGTTTAGAAGTCTTTTTAACTGTTGCAAATGTTAGAACTCGCCTCGTTCCTAATTGCCGGACAAAGGAGGTAATGAATGAGAAAAGGATTAAACAACATAGATTTAGTGATTTCTATCTAATAGTCTAGTGTCAATTGGTGTGAGGGTAAAAACTAAACCATACATTGATATGATGACTAATCTAAGGTAAAGGTAAGGGTTAGAAAATCATACACCCATAGTCGGACCAAGGTGCATGGTGAAATTCCCTACTTAGAGGACCAATCACTTAAGGATACCTAACTTACCAACTTTGTAATTAAAAAACTAGGAGAGGATTACTATTATTAGGATTACTGCGTTAAAAGCTTGTGGGGAACACATATGCCCTAGTTTCTCTCTCATATTGATAAGTCAAAGTTTGGTTCTTGTATACTTGTTATTTAATAAGCAATTTGTTACTTTAGATACAAAACCCCCATGTTTACTTTTCTAGGAAATAGTTTGACTAAACGGAAATAATAGTGAGTTATGTTTAAGTCTGAACCACCTCCTGGGATCGACCCCAACCTACAAGTTGGGTTCTTTATTTGACAAAGATCCCTTATACTTCTTTAGAGAGGGGTAATTATCCCTTATCCAGAAAAGCTCTAGTAAAACACTCCCAAGTCAGAGGAGTTGCATCTCAACCCCTATTTTCTTTCCACTACATGAACCAAATGTGAGCCACATACTTATGCTGGTAGGATGCCAACTCTATCCTATGATTACTAGTCACTTGCATCACTCCAAAGATTTTCTTAATCTCATCAATGAAGTTCTGTTGGTTCTCACAAATCTATAGCCTAGAAACTCATGGGGATTCATCCGAACAAAATCTCGAACCCTTGTTGCTGCTGACCCACTATTAGCATTTGTCGGAATGAAGAATGCTGGTTGTTCTGATTGGCCAGACTCGGAGCCAAAAGCTGGATCAAATTCTAAAATTCTGCATTAGTAACCTCATGGTCTGGGACCGGAAGAACTGCGTTAGCATTGCAGGCATTAGCATTCCTTACGTAAGTTCTACAAGGAGGCATGATCTGAAACACATAAAGATGAATTAGAAATGAGATAATACACACACACGATAAGAATAAAAAGAAAGTGAAGTTTTTCCAAAAACACTCATAGCCTTCCTAGCATTAGATGGGGTGCACTTCAAAACTATGAAAAAGACTCTACTTGGTGCGGCTTTCAGATAGCCTAGGACTCTTGAACCTAATTCTCTGATGCCCATTTTGTCACACCACAAGCCTACCCTCTTCACATAACACGGGATGTACGATCACGAGTGAGCCCAAGCTAACCCTGTTTCTGGCACATCATAAGCATATTGAAAGATAACTAAATAAAGATATACTATGCGTAAGCTTAAAGCAATAGTTAACATAAATGGGGGAATACCCAAAACTAATATGAATATATAATATGTACTACAAGTTTAATGATATTGAAAAATTACTCAAAAGCTAAAGCTGAATCTAATACTATGTCTAAAAAATCCTTTACTGACTAGAGTTGCTGGAACATGCCTCCATGTAACCATAGCAAATCTGAAAATAGAAATGAAAGACCTAGTATGAAACTGTCTATTGTCCTTGAAGTATGAGGACTCACCACAAAAGCTGTTGAGTACGGATCGGGAACCAATCTATGCTTGATTTGGATGTTGAGTACCTGAACCTACATCATGAAGGGATGAAGCATTGAATATGCGTCAGTACTTGGAATGTACTGAGCATGCATGATATGGCATATAGCTGAACAAATGTAACTAAGCAATATCATAATCTGAGAAGAATAATTGTACTGAATTATACTAAAAACTGAGCTAAATGCATTGACCAAGCACTAATCATGAATTTAACATGCTGAGTCTCATAATTGAAAACATCGTCAAATGCACTAGAGTCTTACTGTGGGAGCTACTATTAACTGACATAAAACCATATGAGCTAACCGTGGAGTCCGATGTATATGCCCCATCGAGAGGACCCAGTATACCTTTCTAGGGGTATAAAGGCATGAGTGGCATAATCACTAAATATTATGCCAAATAGATGGGACTTATAAACCTACGTGGGAATGTATTTTTGGGACTATGAGGGTACGTTGAACTCTAGTCCAACTCGGTGCTAAGCCAACTCCCAACTAGAAATGTGTATGACACAATATAAAAAAAATATTGGATTAGCTCAATATTCTTAAATGCTAACTGATAATGCAAAATTTAAGTACTAAAAATGAAACATTCGAAGGCATGTATATTTGTTTATCTTACCTAGGTAGTGTAATTCATGAACTAAAGGAATCTACACAACTAGGGTTCTGAGTTTCACGCAAGGAACTAAGAAATGATTTTACGAAAACATGATAATCTGATTAGTAATACTATAACAACTAAATCACAACTAATATTTAAGGTTTTAGAAACCCTAGGTCTAAGCAAGATAAAGCGAATCAAGAATCTAACTTAATTCTAGCAACCTAGTGGATGAAAGAAACCCACTAGTCAATCCCACATACATGGTGACGAAATCTACGAAAAAATCTTTTGATTTCGATGTTGGAATTGAAGAAAATGTGTTGCATGTTCTTGAGGGTTTGGTCGACTCGTTCTCTTTTTTTTCACTTCAAGTTCTAGTGAATTTTTGTGAATAAAGGCTTTGGTTAAGTTCAGACTAGGTTATTCCTCTTAAACTAAGTAAAATGATGTATTTTAGGTGCCTAACGCATCATGGAAAAGACCAAACGATCCCTAACTTAAAATCTGATGAGGCTAACCACAACGCCCGTGACAGATTGTCACTAGGACCACGGCCCGTCGAATGGGTCGTGGTCTGCTGGTCTGTGGCTACAGGTTTTGGGGGTCTTTTCCATGGGCCCTCGAATGGACCGTGTGGAGGACCACAAACAGTGAAGGTCACTAAGGTCCTTCACTTAGGCTGGTGGTCGGCTGGCTCAGGTCCACGGACGCCACCACGGGCCATCGCCAAGACCATCGCCAGTGGAGGGCTCCATGATCAGACGCCTGAGCCTGGTGAGTTCTGCCTGGTTCCCATGGGCCTTCCCACGGCCCGTGTAGTTGTCCATGACCCATGACGGGTCCAGTGGTGAACCATTTTATGGTGGGCATGAAACACGGGCAGGTCAACAGACTGTGGTTCCTTTCACGGTCCGTGCACCTTGACGCGGTTTACCAATTTTTTTGTTTTTCTGCTGTAAAGTACAAGTCTGATTTCTAAGTTGTTACAATATCTTCCCTTTGGGAACATTCGTCCTGTCATGAAGCCTAAACTAGCTTAGTATGGTGGGAAGGAGCTGCAATCCCTACCATTAAGTTCAAGAAATTGATATCTAACTTAACTAAGTTCCAAGAATATGCAAGTAAGTTGAAAATGCAAGAACAACTGAATGACCGTGATACTAAGACTGAATTTACGCAAGAGTAAGCTTAAGTGGCTGGAGAGGAACTATTACCTCAAGGTGAAACTGATTCGGAAGGAAAAAGATTAGGATACTAGGCCTTCATGGATGTTTATTCTTCCCAAGTAGCTCCTTTTATAGATTGAATCCTCCACAAACCCTTGACTAAAGCGACTTCTTTATTTCTCAACCTATGAACTTGTTATCCTACGAACCTGAGGGTCAAGAATCTGAACTAGCATCTCTTCGTAAGTGAGACTATCCTTCACAACCAAACTCTCTAATGGCACTATGGATGACGATCACCCACAAACTTCTTCAACAAGGAAATGTGAAAGACTGGATGAACTACTGCTAGTTCTGCTAGCAACTCGAACTCATATGCCACCTTTGAAACCCTTTTCACGATTCTTTAACGGTCTACATATCTCGGACTGAGCTTCGCTTTCTTGCCAAATCTCATAACCCCCTTCATAGGTGACACTTCAGGAAAAGCCAATATTCAATCTCAGGCTCTAAGTCCCTCCTCCTCACATCTGCAAAGGACTTTTGATGACTCTGAGCTATCTTAATTTCTTCTATGATGAGTTGAACTTTTTCCATAGCCTCATGAACCGAATCTATCCCAATCAATGCTTCTTCACCTACTTCAAGCCAACAACCTAGAGATCTACATCTACTCCCATGTAATGCCTCATAAGGGGCCATCTGAATACTGGAATTATAGCTATTATTTTAGGCGAACTATATGACAGACAGGTGATCATCCCAACTACCCTTGAAATCGATCACACTAGCTCTGAATATGTCCTCTAAATTATGAATGGTACACTCGGCTTGGCCATCCATGTGTGGATGAGATGCTATACTGAGATTTACGTGGGTACTAAGATCTTTCAGAAACTATTTCCAGAAATAATAGGTAAACTGAGAACCTCTATTTTAACTAATAGAAAAAGGAACCCCATGTTACCTAACTATCTTATGGATGTAGAGTTTCGAGTAGTCCTCCACTGAATCTGTAGTCTTGACAGCCAAAAAGTGAGCGGACTTAGTAACTACGTCTACTATTACCCAAATAGAGTCATGCTGTCTGCGATTAAGAGATCAACATGTAATGAAGTCCATGTTTATCACTTCTCAATTCCACATAGGAATATTAATCTCTTGAGTCATCCCTCCTAGTTTCTGATGATCTACCTTAACTTGTTGACAATTAGGACACTTAGCCACAAAATTTGGTATGTCCCTTTTCTTGTCGTTCCACTAAAAGACTTCTTTTATATCACGGTACATCTTAGTGGCACCTAGGTGAATGGAATACCTTGAGTTATGGGCTTCTGTAACTATCTATTGTCTTAGCTCACCCATGTTAGGAATACATAGGAGACCATGGTAACGAAGCACACCATCTCCCTCTTAGGAGAAAACCTGAACTTTCTGCTGATGAACTGCACTTTTCAACTGAAGTAATATAGGATCACTATCTTGTTTTTTCTTAACCTCCGCTACCAATGAAGATTCTGATCCATTCTGAGCTGTCACCCCACTATCAGATGTGTCTGTAAGACAAACTATTAAGTAAGCAAGCCGATGAACATCTTTTGCTAATTCCTTCATTTCTTCCTCAGCATGTTCTACACTACCCATAGATAGTCTTCTAAGAGCATCAACTACTACATTGTCCCTACCAGGATGATAAAGCACCTTCATATCATAGTCCTTGAAGAATTCAAACCATCTCCTCTGACAAAGATTTAATTTTTTCTGGGTTAACACATATTGGAGGCTCTTATGGTCTGTGAACACATCCAAATGAATGCCCTACAAGTAGTGTCTCCAAATCATTAGGGAAAATACTATGGCTGAAAGATCGAGGTCATTAGTCGGGTAGTTCTTCTCATGTACCCATAAGTTGTCTAGTAATGTAAGACGGTTCCTCAATATGTGATACACTACCCATGATGGTGACTTTGTTCAACTGCCGATAGTTAATGCACATTCTGAGGGAACCATTTTTCTTTTTCGCGAAGAACACTAGACCACCCCATGGACAGATACTAGGTCTGATGAAGCTCTTATCTAGAAAATCTTTCAACTGCGTCTTCAATTCCTTATGCTCGGCTTGAGCCATTCTGTAAGGAGGAATTGAAAGAGGATGGGTATGTAGAAGGAGACCAATTCCAAATACGATTTCCCTTTTGGCAGGAACTCTAGGAAGATCTTCTAGAAACACCTCTGGAAACTAACTTACAACAGGGACTGACTCTAGAGATGGGATTTTAGAGTTTGAATCCTTAACCTGAGCAAGTTGGTAGATATACCCCTTGGAAATAATCTTTCTAGCCTTAAGGTAAGAAATGTATCGACGTACAGAAACTAAGCTACTACCATTCCACTAGAAGACTTGCTCGTTTTGAAACTGAAACAGAACAATCCTAGTTCTACAATCGATTGAGTCAAACTGGAAGGTAACCAATCCATTCCTAGAATGATATCGAAATCTACCATTTCTAACTCTACAAGATCTGCTGAGGTGACTTTTTGAGAGACTGTGACAGGGCAATTTTTGTATACACGTCGAGCTATAACAGGGTCAACAACTGGAGTACAGACTGAGAAGGGTTCTGAGAGTGTTTCTGGACTGACACTGAAGTTTACTGCTATATAGGGAGTTACAAAGAAAGAGTAACCCCATGATTTATCAATGCATAAACATCTAAATGAAAGACTCGTAATGTACCAGTGACCACATCAAGAGAATCTTTCGGATCCTAGTGAGCCTATAGAGCCTACAACATGTTCTGGCGCTGACCGCAACCTGTACTAGATGAAGCACCCTGCTGAGTTGGGAGAACTACTGGTTCTTCTAGAGTTGTGGACTGAGTCCTATTTTTGTTACCTTATTTCCCCTACTTAGCAAAAGGGTAATCTTTCAACCTATGGCCAGACTAACAACACCCAAAACACCCTTCCTTTCCTGCAAGACAATCGTTCTGATGGTTCTTACCATACATTAGACAAGTTACAAAAGTCCAGTTACCTAAACTACTCCCCTGAGTCATAGACCCTGGTGCCCTACCCTTCTGATCTTGTTGAAACCTAGGGGCTGGAGCACTAACTGATGCATGTGCTGAGGCTATAGACCTCTACTGAAACTGCGAGCGGTTTCCACCACCCGATTTCTACTAATAGTACTCATAGTTACATGTTCCATCCTTCTTGATGTCCTTAGACATTTACCTAAGCTTGTTTCCCTCAATATGTTAAGCATGAGTCATAAGCCTAGAGATATTTGTATCCTCTACCAATGTAGCTTTTCTGCACTCTGTCAGCACATAGTCGGATACCCCAAATAGAAACTTACTCATTTGTTCCATTGGATCGGCAACCATATCTGGAGCATACCTACAGAGTTGGGTGAACTTAAATCTGTATTCTTAGACTGTCATTTTACCTTGTCTCAAATTCATAAACTCCTGAGCTTTAAACTCCTTCAACTGTCTTGGGAAAAACATGCCTAGAAAAGCTCCAGCAAAACACTCCCAAGTCACGGGAGCTGCATCCGCGCCCTTGTTTTCTTTCCACTGCGTGAACCAAATGTGAGCCACATCGTTAAGTTGGTCGGATGCCAACTATATCCAATGATTACCAGTCACTTGCATCACTTCAAACACTTTCTTAACCTCATCAATGAAGTTCTGTGGGTCCTCACCAATCTACGATCCGAGAAACTCAGGCAAATTCATCATAACAAAATCTCCAACCCTGGCTGCTGCTAAACTAGAGCATGCTGGTTGTTCTCATTGGCCACACTCTAAGCCAAAAGCTTGATCACATTCTGAAATTCCATGTTAGTGACTCATGGTCTAGAACTGGTGGAACTGCGTTAGCATTGCGGGCATTAGCATTCCTTGCCAAAGTTCTAGGAGGAGGCACAATCTAAAACACATAAACACGAATTAGAAAGGAGATCATACCAACGCACGATAAGAATAGCAAGAATGGGAAGTTTTTCGTAGAATATTTCGTAGACACTCTCTCATTAGATGTGGTGCATTTCACAACCATGAAAAGGACTCCATTTAGTGCGACTTTCATACATCCTAGGACTCTTGAACCTAATGCTCTGATACCAAGTTTGTCACGTGATGAGTATGAGAGTTTGACTAATTTAGGACTTTGTTTTGATAGTTTATATGTCCTAAAATGCCTAATCTATGCTCTAACCTAATCTTAAAGTGTTGATTTGAATCGATGAAGGCAAAGGAGAAAGGTAAGGTCCCTACTAGGGAAAAAGGAGCTAACAAGCTGGAGAAATAAAGAAAATTGATCGTGGTGATCGCCAAGACCACTCGGCAAACAACAAAATGGCTCATCACTCTGCCCAAAGTTCCAGCATGCCAGTCCTTGGGATGAGATAAACTAGGAGAGGAATACACCCTATCGGTGACACACCGATTGGATTGGCAAAGAAAGGTTGGACCCCTAAAAGTTACACAATGAGCAGTGAAGATGCAAGAAAATCAGCGATCCACAGAAACAAAGAGTGCATCGCGGAATGTATCGGTGATCATGACATAGACCGCCTAAGGTTACAGGGCCTATTAGATGAAAAAATGAATCAAAAATATGATGGACAGGGGCGATGGGCGAATCGCTGACCGGTCAGAAAGCACGACTGTCCTCACCGATTGGCCCCAAAAGGTCAAAATTTTTTATCAGTATAAATTGATATTTTTAAGAGAGAAAAGGTATCCAAACATTGGGAAACTCATACCCAGAATGAAAAACACTATTCTTGCTCAGTTTTAAAGTTTTCAAGTAGATTTTGAGTTGGGTTTTGTAATTAAAGAAATGTTTACTCATTTTATGATCTTGGAAATCAATACCCAGCTATGGAGCATGTAGTAGGTATTGAATTTTCTTTTTTTGTGGTGACTAACTAAAACCTTATTCTTGTGGGTTTGACAATGTGATTAATTCCTTAATTTAGCTTATTGGGTGTAAGAAATTATTGATTGTAATGCTAATTCGAAGTGGGTCTGATTTATTGCTACTGTTAAATTGTTGTGTTGAATGTTTATTTCAATGTGGTTTAGTATTTTATTCATGCATTAGACAGAGGTGTAAAACCAAGGCAATAATTTAGCATTCGTAGTGATTGGGATATTATGGGTTCAGCTCGAGACAGTGAATCCTAAGTTCCATCTACCTATCTAACTCGAGAGGGTAGATGTAGTGAGGTTGTGGGCTGGTTTTCATGTTTAGCCTGTTGAGATTCGAAAGAACTCAATTGAGGCGAGGTAGTTGTTCGAGAGAAAATTATCTCATAAAAGGTCCATCCTACCTTTAAAGATTTAGTAACTTTTCGTAATAACCTAGCACCCATTTAGCGAAAATTGGCAATTGGTCATTTATTCCTCTGAGTACCTCCTACTCATTTGATTACCCTCGTTGATTGTTATTGTCGTGATTTCTCACTAATATAAAAATTTCCCACTTGACATTAATGTTAGCCCTTTTGATTTAATTACAAGTTTCCGATAATTTATAGTCCTACAACCATCTAAATCGATGTTATAACTTCATAACATAATTCAAACTTGTACTGCTCCTGTGGGATCGACCCCAACTCACTTGTTGAAGTTATACTAGATTATGATCATCTACACCTAGTATCGAATGAGGTGTAGTTGAGCGTTAATCTAAATGGCGCTGTTGAAGTGGAGTGGTTTTCATAATTCTCTTATCGAAGTTTAAATTGTTATCTCTTTGTGTTGTAGTTGAATCAACTTACCTTTTGTTGTGAGCTATGGTGATTAGGTGAAAGGATGAGTGCAAATGAAAGCATCGTGAACCAATTTTGTCACCTAGATGATGGTGGCAATTTCTTGCATACCAATGAAGCTTTAATGTGGGGCGTAGGTGTTATTCTCGTACCTCCAGTTGAGGACCATGCTGTATTTCACGCGACAAATACCATGTTGCAACTCTTACAAGTTAAAGGAATATTTGGAGGATTAGATCATGATGACCCCCATGAGCATATTCGCAACTTTGTGGAGATATGCAGTCCGTTCTCACTCTAGGATATTTCACAAAGATCAATTCGGCTGCGGTTGGTCACTTTTTTATTAATGGGGGAAGCAACCACATGGCTAGCAGAGCTACCAAGAGACTCTATTATATTGTGGGATGAGATTACCGAGGCATTCTATGTGAGGTTCTTTCCAACCTCAAGCGGATAGAAGGGGAACCAATTAATGAAACTTGGCTGAGATTTCAAAAGTTATTATTACAATGTCCTACTCATAGACTATCGGGTGATGTGATACTTCAGTATTTTCACTATAGTTTAGACTCATTAAACAAAGGTGTGGCTGACCAATTGGCTCGAGGAAGAATAATGTTGAAAAGATTTAAGGTAGCGTCTTCCCTTCTTGATCACATGACAAAGATCAATCAAGCATGGTACACTCAAAAAGACAGAGTTCCCCCGTTAGTTTCAGGATGACACAAGAACAACTTTACAAGGAAAAAGAGAGGGATGAGAATATTCACAAAATGCTGTCCCAAATGGTGTTGTTACTAAAACAAGTATTAAAAAATGTGGGTGAATCCAAAGAAGTGAGAAGAGGGTTGAAACTTGAGGAGGGTTCTCACCCGAGATACTTTAAGGCGGTTGTTAATCAAGGTTTGAACTCGCATAAGAAAGAAGAGTGAAGATGATACTATCAAGATTGGAATGAAAAAAATGAATGTTGGAGGAGAGAAGAGAATCATGAAGAGTACCACATGCAATCAAGTGACAACGCAAGATCAAAGGGTAGTTCGAATAATTTGAGAGTGGATGAATTGTTCCCGCATATCCTAGACAAGGTTGAAGGATCGGATGATATTCTTAAAGAGATGAAAGCTGATTTCTCATTACTGAATAATAGATTGAATTCCCATGCTGATGAAATAAAACAACTTGAGGGTCAACTAAGCCAACTTTTAGCACAATTGGAACCTAAGGTAATCGAAAAGGGTGAAGTTGAATACACAAAAAACTTTGCAGGATGATTATGACAGTGATTTGGCGGTTATGACTCGAAATGTTAAGATAGCAGTTGGTAATGCAACGGGTAATGATGGGTGAATTCTCACAAAGAAGAGAAAGATATTGATTAGGAAGAGAATCCTATTCAAGCACCGAAAGTGATATGCTCAAAGAAAACGAGGAAAATTATAAGGAAAGTACAGTCATAGAGTTGCAAAAAGATAAAGAAAAGGCCACCGCAACTCCAAACAATGTGCAACCTCTTCCTAAAATAGTTCTTTGATTTCCACAACGTCTCAAGAAGAAAAATTAGGATCAGAAGTTCATCTCCCTGTTCAAGATATTTTCCATAAATCTTTCATTAGTGGAAGCATTGTTAGAGATGTGGGATTATGCAACATTCATGAAGGAGATAGTCACAAAGAAGAGAAACACAGACTTCAAAACAATCGATGTTTTTCATAATTGTAGTACCATTATAACTAGTGAGACGATTACAAAGAAAGAAGCTACGGGGGAATTCACTAGCCCATCCACTATTGATATGCTTCAATTTGCTAAAGCTCTATGTGATTTGGGGGCAAGTATAAATTTTATCCCCTATGCAATATTTGAACAACTTGGGCAGGGCAAACCAAAATCCACAACAATGCGGCATCTTATGGTGGACCGGTCAATCAATCACCCCATTGGGCTACTCTATGACATATTGGTGAAGGTTGATCGATTTATCTTTCTGGCTGATTTTGTTATTCTTGACTGTGAGATTGATGCTGAATTTCAAATTATTTTTGGAACACCATTTTTAGCAACCAGGAGTGCGCTAGTGGATGTTGAAAGTGGGGAATTAAAGTTCCGAATAAACTTAGATGAGGTCACCTTCAATGTGTGCAAATCAATGAAACACCCGAGTGACATTCATGTGGTTTCAACGAATGATGTAATTTATGAAGTAGTGGCTAGTGTGAACCATTTGATGTGTATGAATGAACCTCTTGAGGTTGTTCTTATGATTTATGATGAAACTGAAGTTCAAAGGTATGATGAAGTGGTAGCTGATTTGGCGGGATTAGGTGAATACTCAAGGAACCCATTTAAGCTAGACATTTATCTAAAGAATCGAGAAAATCCTCCCGCCAAACCATCCACGGAGAACCACCAAAGATTTAGTTGAAAGTGTTTCCCGCTCATCTTCGGTATGCCTTCTTAGGGGCAAATACCACCTTCCATGTTATCATTGCAGCTGACTTGCTTGAATGGCAAGTAAAATTGCTTCTTGAGGTGTTGAGTAAGTGCATCAAGGCTATAGGGTGGACTATCACTGTCATTATGTGTATTCCACCTGCATTTTCACTCACAAGATTCAACTTGATAGTGAGTGCAAATCGAGTGTCGAACATCAAAAGGGATTGAAACGACCAATGCAAGAGGTGCTGAAAAAGGAGATAGTTAAGTGGTTGGATGCAGGTGTGATCTACCCTATTGCAGATAGCAAATAGGTGAGTCTGGAGCAATGTGTACCCAAAAAAGTTGTCATCACGGTAGTCCCAAATGAGAAAGGGGAAGTTGTTTCTATGAGACCGGTAACCGGATGGAGGGTATGCATGGATTATCGGAAGTTAAATTAATGGATGGAAAAAGATTACTTTCCAATGCCTTTTATGGATCAAATTCTTGATCGGCTTTCGGATCATAGATTGTATTGCTTTTTGGATGGTTATTTCGGGTATAATCAAATCTCTATTGCACAGGAAGATCAAGAGAAAACCACTTTCACTTGTCCCTATGGTACTTTCACTTTCAAAAGGATGTCTTACGGGTTGTGTAATGCCCCAGTGACGTTTCAACATTGCATGTTGCCTATTTTTCTGACATGGTAGTAGATTTAATGGATGTCTTCATTGAAAACTTCTCTATTGTGGGTGATTCTTCTGAAACATGAATGATCTTAGGCAACAAATTTTTTGATGAGTAAACCAACTTGTCAATATACCTCTTTGTGGCCAACCTTGTGAAATGTTTGAACCTTGCTTGGCACCTTTTGAGCCTACCCTTTTATTTCAAGAAACTTGAGCAACATTGACTCTTTATCCCTACAAAAAAACCGTCTTGAAGTAGTGGTTTGTTTGACTAGCAAACTTAGGCGAAAAGCCTAAGTTTGGGGTGTGGTGGAAGGGAAGGAAATTCAAGAAATGTGAATATTCCCCTTTTGATGGGTGAAGTCATGCATGTGTTCATCTTTGTGAGTGTGATAGTTGTATGTGATTACGGGACTTTAAATTATTGAGAAATTTTGTGTGAATATGGAATAATCTTTGTTGTAAGGGCATTTGAATACCTTTGTTGAGCTTGAACTTGCATTTGAAGCAAGCATTATGAGCTTGAGTACTTTTGATAATGGTGAGTTACAATTTGAAACTTTGAGTGAACAATTGATCATTGTATAAGTAATTTAAACCTTGTTGTTTCCATTCATGTTGAGTCTTATGCAGCACTATTTTTAGACACCCATGTTGAACTGACTGATCTTGAGTTTTACTTGATGGCAAGCAAAAGTTTAAGTTGGGGGGTATTGATGAGTCTCAGATTTCCACTCATTTAGGGCTTTGTTTTGATAGTTTAATATCCTCAAATGTCTATTATGTGATCTATTCTAATGCTAAAAATTTTATTTGCAGCTATGAAGGTTAAGGATAAAGGTAAGGATCCTACTGGGCAAAAAAGAGCTAACAAGCTGAAGAAGTGAAGAAAAGCGATCTTGGTGATCGCCAAAATCGCTCAACGAACAACCGAATGTCTTATTACTCTGCCCAAAGTACCATCATGCCATCGATTGGGATGAGAGAAATTAGGCGAGGCATACACCCTATCAGCGACACGCCATTTGGATCGTCAAAGAAACGTTACACCGCCGAAAGTTACTGAACAAACAGTGAAGATGCAAGCAAATCGGTGATCCACAGGAACAAAGAATGTATCGTGGAACCCATCAGCGATCATAACATAGGCCACCTAAACTTACTGGGGATATTAGATGAAAACACGAATCAAGAAGGCAATAGACAGGGTCGATTGGCGAATCGCCGACCTGTTGGTGAACCCTGACTTTCCTCATCGATTGGCCCTACAAGGTCAAATTTTGGATCAATATAAATTGATATTTTGAAGAGAGAAGGTGTCCAAACATTGTGAAACTCATACCTAGAACAAAAACCATTGCTCTGGCTCATTTTCAAGGTTTTCAAGTAGATTTCGAGTTTGGTTTGGTAATTAAAGCAAAGTTTACTCATTTTAAGATCTTGGAAATCAATACTAAGCTATGGAGCATGTAGTAGGTATTGAATTTTCATTTTTGTCATGACTAGCTATAGCCTCATTCTTGGAGGTTTGATCATGTAATTAATTGTTTAATTTTGTTGATTAGGTGTTAGAAATTATTGAATGTATTGCTAATTCGAAGTGGGTCTAATTTATTTTTGTTGTTAAATTGTTGTGTTCAATGTTTATTGAAGTGTGGCTCAGTATTTTATTCTTGCTTGAGAGAGAGGTGTAAAACCAAGGCGATAATTTAGCATTCGTAGTGATTGGGCTATTGTGGGTTCAAATCGAGAGAGTGAATCCTAAGTCCCATTCTACCTATCTAGCTCGAGAAAGTAGATGTAGTGAGGTTGTGGGCTAGTTTTCTTGTTTATCTTGTTGAAGTTCAAAAGAACTCAATTGAAGCGAGGTAGTTGTTCGAGAAAAAAATATCTCATTTAAAGTCCATCCTACCAATAAAGATTTAGTAACTTTTGATATTCACCTAGCACCCATTTAGCGAATATTTGCAATTGGTCGGTCATTACTTCAAGTACCACTTACTCACTTGATTACCCTTGTTGATTGTTATTGTAATGATTGTCGACTGATATAAAAATCCCCTACCCGACATTTATGTCAGCCCTTTTGATTTAATTATAAGTTTCAGATAATATCTAGTCGTACAACCATTTAAATCGCAGTAATAAATTGATAACTCAATTCAAACTTAAACCGCTCCCTGTGAGATTGACCCCAACTCGCTTGTTGGGTTTATACTAGATTACAATCGTCTACACCTATTATTGGATGAGGTGTAGTTGAGAGTTAATCATCACGTCATGAGGCTACCCCTTTGACGTAACACGGGACATAGGATCACGCGTGATCCCAAGCTAACCATATTTCTTGCATATCATAAGCATACTGAAAGATAACTAAATAAAGATACACTATGCAGAGGCTTAATATAGTAGTTAACTTAAAGTGGGGAATACCCAAAATAGATCTGAATATATAAAATGTACTACGAGTTTAGTGATACTGAACAATCACTCAAAAGCTAAAGCTAAATCTAATAGTATGTCGGAAAAAGCCTCTACTGACTAGAGTTTCTTCGACATGCCCCCAGCTAACCCTAGCAAATTTGAAAGACTCAAATGAAAGACTGAATCTGAAACCATGTCTATTGTCCTCGAATTATTAGGACTCACCAATGAAGCTGTTTAGTACAGATCGTGAACCGATCTATGCATGATTTGGATGCTAAGTTCCTAAACCTACATCTTGAAAGGATGTGGCGCACAGTATGTGTCTGTACTTGGAATGTACTGAGCATGCAGTAAATGGTATATAGATGAACAATTATAACCGAGCTATATCATAATATGAACAAAATAATAATACTGAAATATTCTAAAAACTGAGCTAAATGCAATGACCAAGCACTAAATATGAGTTTAACATGCTGAGACTGAATACTGAAGTATAACTGAAAACCTAGTCAAATGCACTAGAGTCTGACTGTGGGAGCTACTATTAACCGACATAAAATCACGTGAGCTAAATGTGGAGTCCTATGTATATGCCCTATCGAGAGGACCCAAAATACCTTGCCAGGGGTATAAAGGCATGACTGGCATGATCACTAATTCTGATTCCCAATAGAGGGGACTTATAAGCCTATGGGGGTATGTACTTCTGGGACAATGAGGGTACACTGAACCCTAGTCCAACTCGGTGCTAAGCCTACTCCATATTGGGAATGTGTATGACACAACATAACTGAAATACTTGATTAGCTCGATATTCTGACATGCTAACTGAGAATGCAACATTTAAGTACTAACAATGAAACATTCAAAATCTGAGGCATGTATATTTATTTATCTCACCTAGCTAGTGTAATTCATGAACTATACAAATCTACACAATTAGGTTGAGTTTCAGGCAAGGAACTAAGCAAAGATTTCACGAAAACATGACAATCTGATTAAGAATACTATAACAGCTAAATCACACCTAATATCTAAGGTTTTAGAAACCCTAGGTCTAAGCAAGATATAACGAATCAAGAATATGACTGAATTCTAGGCACCTAGTGGATGAAAGGAACCCACTAGTTAAATCCCACAAACTGGTAACGAAATCTACGAAGAAATCCTTCGATTTTGGGGATAAAACTGAAGAAAACATGTTGCGTGTTCTAGAGGGGTTGGTCAACTCTTTCTTATCTTTTTCGCTATATGTTCTTGTGAATTTTGGTAAATAGAGGTTTCGGTTATGTGCTTACTAGGTTATTTGCATCCTTTGATTGATGAGATGAAAGAGTTATGGAGTGATGGTGTAGAGACATTTGATGCATCAACTAGGAAGTGCTTCAAGATACATGTTGTTTTATGGACTATAAATGACTCTCCAGCTTATGGTAAGTTCTTAAATTACTCTATTTTTGTTGGAAAGGGTTTTATTCATTTATATATAAT
>JAJOOH010013478.1:0-18288 GCA_029582605.1 Solanum gracilifrons
AAACCCCCCCCCCCCCCCCCTTAATTACATGTTTCAGAAATAATTTGAATAAACTAATAGAATCGTGGGTTAAGTTTAAGTCTGGACTATATTCCTCATGGGATTGACCCCAACCTACAAGTTGGGTTCTTTATTTGACGACGACCGCTTATACTTCTTTAAGGAAGTGTAATTTAAGCGTATCAGACCACCAAAAATATTTTTCTGAAAAACCTTTATGAGTGTGATCCTGCCATGTTTTTGGCCGAAACTTTTTTGTGGGGATCCTTGAAAATCTTATTAATTGCCTGCATTAGTCCGCAGGTGCAAAAGTCCGCATTTCAAGTTCAAATGAGGCCCAAGACGGAAAATACCAAATTTCTCATTTTACGTGTGCTATAGTCCATAGATTTTGGGTGATATGTGATCCCGATGTGTTTTTAGCCAAAATATTTTGTGGGACTCTGTGACGACCTTATCAATGGCGTGGACTGGTCTAGAGGGGCAAACATATGCATTTTTAAATTCAAACAAGGCTCAGAACATGAAATATCAAAATTTTCATTTTACATGTGCGAGTCCATGAATTTTGGGTGATATGTGATCCCGATATGTTTTTTGTTGATGTTTTTTATGGGCGTCTGTGATGACCTTATTAATGGCATGCATTGGTCCAGATGGGGAAATGTCCGCATGTTAAAGTTGAAAAGAGGCCCGAATGGGAAATATGAAATTTCCTATATTACGTGTGTTATAGTCCATGGTTTTGGGTGATATGTGATTCCAATGTGTTTTCGGCTCAAACTTTTTGTGGGAGTCCATGAAGACCTTATTAATGGAATGAGTTGGTCTGGAGGGAAAAATGTTTGCATTTTCAAGTTCAAACGAGGTCCACAACGGAAAATAACAAATTTCCTATTTTACGTGTGTTATAGTCCATGGATTTTGAGTGATATGTTAAAATATGTGTTTTTGGTTGAAATTTTTTGTGAGCGTCTGTGAGGACCATGTTGGGTAAGTCCGGAGGGGCAAACTTTTGCATTTTAAAGTTTAAACAAGTCCTGTAATGGGAGATACCAAGTTTCTCAGTTTACGTGTGCTGTTGTCAATGAATTTTAGGTGATATGTGATCCAGACATGTTTTTGACCGAAATTTGATATGGGCACCCGTGACGACATTATTAATGGTGTGGGTTGCTCTAGAGGATCAATCGTCTATATTTTCAAGTTCAAATGAGGCCCACAATGGGAAATACAAAATTTCCCATGTTACGTGTAGTCCATGGATTTTGGGTGTCATGTGATCCCGACGAGTTTTTGGCCGAAATTATTTGTGGGCATCCCTGACGACCTTATTAATGGTGTGGGTTGGTCCGAAGGGGTATAGGATCTACATTGTCAAGTTCAAATGAGATCCGGAATAGGAAATACCAATTTTCTCATTATACATGTGTTTTAGTCCATAGATTTTGGGTGATATGTGATCTAGACATATTTTTGGATGAATATTTTTGTGGGCATCCGTAACGACCTTATTAATTGTGTGCGTTCGTCAGGAAGGACATACTTCCGCATTTTGACGTGTGTTATATTCCATTGATTTTGGGTTATATGTGATCTCGACGTGTTTTTAGCCGAAATGTTTTGTGGGCGTCCCTGACGACCTTATGAATGGCGTGGGTTGCTTCAGAGTGGCACACATCGGCATTTTTAAGTTCAAGCGAGGCGCCACAATGGGAAATATTGATTTTTCCATTTTTCGTGTGTTATAATTCATTAATTTTGGGTGATATGTGCACCTAATGTTTTTTTGGCCGAAATTTTTTCTCAGCGTCTGTGAAGACCTATTTAATGGAGTTTGGAGCCACCTAAGTCATCACATGCTAAAAGATATAGTAGTATATATTGTTTTCCTTTAGAAGAGGCAATCATTGATTACATTATTTATTAGGTATTGTTTTTGCCGAAATTTTTTGTGGGTGTCTGTGACGACCAATTTCACAGGTGCTGCATAAATTGGGACAAACAATGTAACATATATGTTATTTCAAAATTATGAGTACTATAAGTCACAATAATTAACAATTAAAAAATATATTAGTGACTTTCAAAATTTAGCATGTCTTACAAATTAAGACATATAGAGTAACATATATTTTCTTTAAAATTATGTTAATGGTCCTATAAATCAGAAAAATTAACAACTTAAAATATTTTAAAGTTATGTAAAAATTTAATGAACTCTCTCAATTTCGTTTGTAACATATAAAGCGAAACAAATAAAATAACATATGTTGAGATGTTTGTATATATATATATATATATATATCAGATGTTTGCATTTGCATGAACATATGCATAATATGGCACGAGATGATTTCTGAACAAGCCCATTATAGTTTAAAGGTAAATGATTTATGTTTTTTCCATCAATGTTATATCATCTAATTTTCCTCTAGTTCTATATGTACATGATTTACATATTTTTTCGATTCTAGCACATCACTTCATATTAAAGTAGAGGACATAAAATCCTACAAATATTACTAAAATTGTCCATATAATTCAAAAATGAAAAAATTACGAATGTGCCTACTCTAAATCAAATAAAGTTTTTAAGAATATAATAAAAAATATCATATCTTTAAAGCGGAGTAATCTATTAAAGGAAAATTAGAAGATACTTGAATGAAAAAAATGTGACTCATCTACCTTTAAAATTGGGAAAAAATTAAAAAAAGTAACTTGAATGGAAAAAAACGTAACTCATATACCTTTAAAATTGGTGTCAAAATATACTTTAAGGATTGTAAATCTCTAATAAAAATACATAATGAGAAATTCATTTATATACTTAACTTAACCATGAAATAAAAACAAATATCATCACCTATAAAGTGCGCAAATTTCTTCACAAAATTTCTCAAAACTATTCTGCCAAGCCCTCTTCATTCACCAAACACTTTTGTAATGGCACAAATTAAGATTATGCATCAACAAAATACTCAACAGAAGGTGATAATATCTAAAGCAAAACACTTTGTAGCTTTCAAAAAGCTATGGGCAAGTGTTGTCCAGGAAGCACACAAACTTTCTATTACAACAGGAGCACATGTTGCTATTGTCGCTTATTCCGCGGGTGGCATACCATATGTTTATGATTCCTCCAACTACTTTGACACAATAGATAAGTTCTTCAATGATGTGAAGGCTTCTGCAGTCAAAGGGGTTCATTGATTTGATTGCCTTTAGAGAAAGATTTATCTAAAAATAAATTATCTTTAGTGAAGTGAGTTTGTTTCAGTTTATGAGTCTTCTTTTGGTCGATAGTTGTCCTTTCATTTTTATTAGTTTAAGAATTTGTTGTCGTGTCTTTAGTACTCCATGATCTTAAACTATGAAGTATAAAGTCTTATGGTGTATTTTCTATTCTCCCTTATATTTTAAAAAAGTAAATTCTTCTATGTTAAAGAATGTGATGTCATCTTGTGAAATACATGTTTATGCATTAATCAATTATATTACTCTTCTAAATAATTAGGCTACAAAATTGTGTGAAAACTCTACGAAGCGGCAGATTCTCTATTTGATTAAAAGAAATAAAAAAGGAAAAACTATATATATGGGCCATAAAACTCAAAATAATTACATGTTTATACCCAATCCAAAGTAATTCAAGAACTAGTCATTCTCTAAAAAAGAATTACAGCCCATAGTCCTTATTCATAAAGACTGGTAATTTTCACTTAACTAATACTACATAAGTATCATGTACTGTATTAGTATCATTAAGAGTGATAATTTCTCTTAACTAATACTAAATAAGAGAAATTATCACCTCTAATCATACCAATGCTACTTTCCTTTTCTCTTTTGTGCTACCTCGTAAGGGATCTCTACATTTTCTATCCACCTCCTTAACCACACTTTGAGGAAAGATACATATTGAAGCCCAATAGTTCTGCACTACAAATAGGACAGAGACTATAACCTATAGTTTCGCTGCATAAGAGTGGTGTCTGACTGATGCAGTCTTTATCATGTATGTTATCTTCAGTACTAATTGATGACAATCTAGCTTGTTCCACTTTTTAAGGGAAAAGGAAAGCCTAAATATTTTATAAGGAGTGACCCTTGTGCAAATCATGTGATCGCCAACAACTTTTCCTTCACAATCTCATCTACTCCAGCCACAAATATGCTAGATTTGTCTCTCTTTGCCTCCAATCCAGTAGTCCTTGAGAAGTGTTTTAGATCCTACATAATCTTCTTGACAGGATATTCCCTCCCTTTGCAAAAGATAATCAAATCATCTGCAAAGAGATGATTTAATTTTTTGTATTTTGGCACATGGGGTGGAATCTGAAACTTGATAGTTGACTCATTTGACACAAAACTCTAGTTAGGTACTCCATGACAAGCACAACGAGTAAAGGGGAAATGGGGTCTCCTTGCCTCAATTCCCTTTTTCCGTCAAAATAACCATATCCTACCCCCATTTACTCTAACTAAGAACCTAGGAGAGGTCACACATGCCATCACCAATTGTACAAACTTTTCGAGGAATCCATAACCTTCAAGCATTTCCTCAATGAAGTCCCATTTGACCATGTCATAGGCTTTCCTAAGATTTATCTTCATCAAGCATCTTGGATTATTTTTCCTTTTGTAATGTCTTAGTAAATCAGGATACATTAGGATGTTATGGAGGATTATTGATCTTCCTTTGAATAAATGCATCCTGGTTTTCCCCCATCAATTTTGGCAATATGACAACAAGCCTTGTACATAACATTTTTGAGATACACTTATATAACACATTACAGCAAGATATAGATCTATATTGACTAGCATTCACTATATTTTCTGTCACCGGGATAACTGAGATCATTGTAGCATTAACTTGTTTAGGTAATATACGTGTCCTCATGAAGTCCAACACAGACTTACAAATATCCGAGCCTACACACTCCCAAGCTTTTTTAAAGAACCCACTCCCATATTCGTCTAGTCCCAGGCTTTGATTTTCATTAATGCTAAACGTGGCATCTTTAACTTCTTTAGGAGAAAAAGGCTTCAGCAAGTAACATTGATCTTCCATAGACAGCCTATACCCATGGGTAATCACTCATGCATTATCTTTAAATTTCTCGTTTTTGTGTGATGTAGTTCATAGATTTTGAGTGTTATGTGATCCCGACGTGTTTTTGGCCTAATTTTTTATGAGCGTTCGTGACAACCTTATTAATGGTGTGTGTTGGTCCGAAGGGGCAAACGTCTACATTTTCAAGTTCAAACGATGCTCAGAATGAGAAACACCAAATTTTATGTTTTATGTGTGCTATAGTGTCACGACCCAGACCGTCGTGATTGACTCCCACACTAACCCTCCGGTGGGAGAACCATTAATACTAATTAGCTAACCAAGAACTACACAACTTAATCAAACTAAGGCTTTTACAGATACGGAAGCAATTTTAAATGTCTAAAGGAAAAATAGGGAGTTTCCATAAACTCCGAAGTCTAACAAATGATTTCAGAAATAATACCTAGAACCTAAAGGGCAATGTCCCAAAACTCTAACAAGGATCATAAGTCTAAAGTAAATGGGTACAACCCAATTAAACATAAGAAAATCTAAGTACTAGTCTAAGTCCAAAGATGTGGACAAAAACAAAAAGAGAACTCATGGCAGCCCGGAAGAACTGGCTCACCCTTGAATTCGAGTCGATAACTGGTCTTCAAAATGAGGTATGTCAGTAACCGCCTAAAGATGCCCTGTACTCAACAAAGAAAGAGCAATTCCGGTATCAGTACACAACCACAGTGTACTGGTAGGATCACGCGGCTATCTCAATAGGTGAAACACATATAAGTCAATACAGTAATAATAAACATGCATACACTGAACATATACAATATCAATTATCACTTACGAAAAATGTACAATTTCACAATCTCAAAATATACAATTATGCCAAGTCATTGGTCCTTTCCCAAAGCCCATACCCAAACTGTTAGTGTACTGGTACGTGGTACCCGATCCAAGTTATTGTGCTTGACGTGACATCTGATCTCATATATGCACCGGAACGTGGCACCCGATCCAAGTTAGTATGTCAGAATGTAACACCCTATCCATTCAACAAGCCACAACCACAATCACAATGTACATTCTAATAATCATAAAATCAATTCATGATTCATGGCATACAATTATTCAATCATCCTCATTTATTATTAGTATAATCAATAATGCAATATTCGCATACATACATGCATTATAATGAAGTAATTACAAATATATATCACACCAACATGAAATCACAACCATCACCTACCTTGAACAAAGCTTGAATCCCCTAAGAAACTTGATTCTTCCCTTTCCGGATTCTTTCCGCTTGTTCTTGGTCTATAAACAATCAATATAACACGAGGATCAATAAACAAGACCTAATTATCCGGACTATAATCAATAATATCCACCCTAGGTCGAACCCTTGATTCCCCCCCCCCCACCCAGATTAGGGCTTTTTCCACCATAAATCCTAGATCAAAACCCTCCCCTATCGATAATTACCCAAGAAACTAAGTTCTACGGATCGAAAAATAGATTCGGGGAGTAAAAGCCTTACATTTAGCCTCAAGAATGGGGAAAATCTGTCAAGAAAACACCTAGCGTCGTTTCTTAACTCTCAAGGTCTAAAAGTGCAGAATAAAACGTTTTTGGGGTTTATTTCCGACTTAAGTCGCGTTTGTCCCGCCACAGCGGTCCTCACCCTACTACAGCGTCCCCGCCTTAGCAGCTTGCATTGAAACAGTGAGCACATTTAAGAGTTTCAAAACCTCATTTCACAACGCACTTTCATCCCATGATACTCAAAAAATACTCGTTCACGCTAAGATCAGTTTTTTGAGTTCTACTCACCCAAATTCAATTCTGTAAAGTCGTACGGGTTCCTTAACGTCTTAGCTATGTACTTATGTGATCAAAATTGTAATTAGATATCCCATTTTTTACTAGATTTTCCTAGACCTCACTGACTCCAATTTCGTCCAAATCTGGACTAGGTTGGAAAATTCCAAGATACTACAAAAAAGTTTTCCGGCCCAAATATTTTCCCCATGGGATTTTCTATAACAAAGGGAACAGGTCATTACATATAGTCAATGGATTTCGGGTGATATGTGATCCTGACGTAATTTTGGCCAAAATGTTTTGTGGGCGTTTGTGACGAACTTATTAAAAGTGTGGGTTGGTTCGGAGGGGTAAACATTGTCATTTTCAAGTTCAAACGAGGCACAGAATGGAAAATACCATATTTCCCATTTTACGTGTGCTATAGTCCATGAATTTTCAGTGAAATGTGAATTCGACGTGTTTTTGGCCTAAAATTTTGATAGGCATCCGTGACGACTTTATTAAATGTGTGTGGTGCTCTAGAGGGGAAAACTTCAATATTTTCAATTTCAAATGAGGCCTTAAATGGAAAATACCAAATTTCTATTTTACAGGCGCTATAGTCCATGAATTTGGGTGATATCTGATTCCGACGTGTTTTTGACCAATTTTTTTTGTGGGCATCCATGAAAACCTTATTAATGGTGTGCATTGGTTTTTAGGGACAAACGTCTACATTTTAAAGTTCAAATGAGACCTAGAACAGGAAATACCAAATTTCCTATTTTACGTGTGCTATATTCCATGGATTTTAGGAGACATGTCATCCCGACGTATTTTTGGCTGAAACTTTTTATGGGAATCTATGACAACCGCGTGGGTTGGTCTAGATGGGAAAACGTCTCCATTTTCAAGTTTAACAAGGCACAGAATAGGAAATAACAAATGTTCCATTTTACGTTTGCTAATAGTCCATGGATTTTGGGTGATATGTGATCCCAACGTGTTTTTGGCTGAAATTTGTTTTGCGTGTTTGTGATGTCCTTATTAATGACGTGCATTGATCTGGAGAGGAAAACTTCAATACTTTCAAGTTAAATAAGGCCCGGAATGGGAAATATTAAATTTTTCGTTCTACGTGTGCTATAATTCATGGATTTTGGGTGATATGTGATCTCGACGTAGTTTTGGCTCAAAATATTCTGGCCATCCTTGATGACCTTATTAATGGTGTGGGATGGTCTGAAGGGAAATATGTCTGCATTTTCAAGTCCAAATGAGACCCGAAACAGGAAATACAAAATTTTCCCTTTTATGTGTGCAATAGTCCATGGATTCTTGGTGATATGTCATTCCGACATGTTTTTGCCCAAACTTTTTTGTGGGCGTATGGGACAGCCTTATTATACTGTGCGTAGGTCCGGAGGGGCATACGTCCGCATTTTCAAGTTGAAACGAGACACAGAATGGAAAATAGCAAATTTCTTATTTTACGTGTAAGGATTTTAGGAGATATGTGATATCAGCGTGTTTTTCGCTGATTTTTTTGTGGGCTTTCATGACGACCTTATGAATGGTGTGGGTTGGTTCGAAGGGGAACACATTGGCATTTTTAAGTTCAAACGATCTGTCGCAATGGGAAATATAGATTTTTCCATTTCTCGTGTGTTATAATCCATGGATTTTGGGTGATATGTGCGCCCAAAGGGTTTTTGGCAGAAATTTCTTTTTTGATGTCTATGACAACCTATTTAATGGGGCTCGTAAGTTCGAAGTCACCTAATTCATTACGTACTAAAAGATATGGTAGTATATTGTTTGCCTTTAGGAGAGACAATCATTGATTACATTATATATTAGGTGGTTTTTTGTCCTAAATTGTTTGTGGCCATATGTGATGTCCTATTGAATAGTGTGTGTTGGTTTTGTAAGGCAAGCGTCTACATTTTAAAGATCAAACCAGGCTCAGAAAGAGAAATATGTTTTTTTTTCATTATTTATGTGTTATAATCCATTGATTTTGGGCGATATATGCGCTAAACACTTTTTTGGGTGAAATTTTTTTTTGGGCGTCCCTAACAACCACTTTAATGGAAATATATTGGTTTGGAGGGGTAAACGACGGCATTTTTAACTTCAAACGAGGCCAAATCGGGAAATACTGCTTTTTCCATCTTTCGTGTATATTACATGGATTTGGAGCCTTAGACCACCCAAAATATTTTTCTGGAAAAACTTTATGAGTATGATCCCGCTGTGTTTTTGGCCAAAAGTTTTTGTGGGCATCCTTGACAACCTTATTAATGATGTGGGTTGGTCCGGAGGGGAAAACATTTACATTTTAAAGTTCAAACAAGGCCTGGAACATGAAATACCAAATTTCTTGTTTAAAGTGAGCTATAGTCCATGGATTTTGAATGATTTCTGATCTCGATATGTTTTTAGCCGAACTGTTTTGTGGACATCCGTGATGACCTTATTAACGGCATGTGTTGGTCCTGAGGGACAAACGTCTGTATTTTTAATTTCAAACGAGGCCCAAAAAGAAAAATACCAAATTTCTCATTTTACGTGTGCTATATAGTCCATGGATTTTGGGTGATAGGTGATACCAACGTGTTTTTGGCAAAAATGTTTTGTGGGCTTCCATAAGGACTTATTAAAGGTGTACATTGGTCCAGAGGGAAAAATTCTGCATTTTCAAGTTCAAATGAGGCCCGAAACGAGAAATACCATATTTCTCGTTTTACGTGCCTATAGTCCATGGATTTTGGATGATATGTGATCCCAACGTGTTTTTGACAGAATTTTTTTGTGAACGTCTGTGAAGACCTTATTGGGTTGGTACAGAGGGGTAAACGTCTGCATTTTCAAGTTCAAACAAGTCTCAGAACGGAAAATACCAAATATCCCATTTTACGTGTGTTATAGTCCGTTGCTTTTGGCTGAATACAATTTAAATTTTTTTTAGTGTTGCTTTGCATCTACAAACATAAATCAATACACTTAAATTGAAACAAATATAACAACAATTTACCTAATCGAGTTTGACCTCTTCACCAAGAATTTAAACCTTTTGTCGATTGAATACTTTTCTATCACATCGTTCAACGTCGACTAGTCCATGTATATCTGATCCACCATTATCTCCTTTTGAGCTCTGTTCGTAATGATCGAATCGTATCCACCATCAAATACATCTTCTGGTTGAACACCAAAGGTTGGGGCAATTGGTAATGTATCATTCGTACCAATCAATTCTTGATTGTATTCAAGTTGCAACACATCTCCTTTAATAGAAGTTTCTCCAGAATCAGAGTATACTATATCAATATCAAAAATACTTACACACAAGGGATATACTCCAAATTGAGTGTTGAACTTTTTTAACTGAACATATACACGCACATCCATGTCATTACGTATTTTCATAGGAGTGTCGTTACCTTCGACAGTGTATTTGATTTTCATACACTTTTTTGTAAGATCGATATTAAATTTTACCAAAATTAGATCAACTAAATCAGAGTACGAAGCATATTCCTTCAACACTATCCCGTCAATACTATATTCTACATAGCAATTTTCTTCACTCTATTTTTTGGAATGTTGGATCAACACTATAATAGTTGCCATGGAATTGAATTTTTTTTAGGCGAAAACTGAAGAAGAGAGATTAAAGACAAATTCTATTTTTAAATTGATGAAAAACCTAGAGGGTAGTGGTCATAATGTGATTGTCGCCAATTTAAAGTGTCAAATTAAGGGGTTTAAGGGCTGAAATTAAGGTAAGGCAGTTACATTAACAGATTGGGCTTATTTAGTGGGGAATTTAGTTTGGATGTATTTTTGTATTTTAAAAAATGACATATTCAGGGAATATACCCATTTTAACACATAAAGTGTAGCTATTTTTTTTAAAATATCATATTTATAGCTATTTTAATCTAATAACCCTAAAACTATAGTCATTTTTGTAAATTACACTTTTATTATGTTGATGAAAATGCTTTTGTTTTATAAAATCTTGATTTGTTGATTTTGATGTTTAATTATATGAATGGTGGTAAACTTATGTAGAGAGAGTAATACTTTTGTTTCCTATTTATTTATTTAGTGAGAATACTTCTGTTTCATTGAATTTTTATTTGATGATTTCAATTTTGCATATACGCAATTCATTTGTTTTTTAGGTTTGGCTAATAAGTATGTATACATACAAATTCAAGGTTATCATTTTTTTACATGCACTTATTTTTTGCAATATATTATTTTTGGTTCAATAGTGAATTAGTAATAATTATATTGTTTTCTTTTCCTTCCAGCAAATTCACATTTTTATTACTTTTTCTGATATAATAGAGTGTTGTATTTTTTATGAAGTATGACAATATCATATTGTTAATATCTCACAAATGATTGTGTTGCATTTCATAATTCAATTATATGTATACAACTTAACAAAAAATAAATTGGTCAAAATTTACAGATGAAAAAATTCAAAATTTTGAATGAGCCTAAGAAGACAAAAGGTACACACATGTAATTATGATCTATATATGTCAATTATATACTTACTCGATTATGTTTATAACAAATAAATAAGCACAATTTTTTTCGTAAGTGTACACTATGAAATTGATAATGATTTACTAACCATACTAAGGAAGGCATATATTGATCGAATTTCTCTACAACTATTACAAAACACTACTCTCCTTCGACAACAACTTCTTGATATGTATGCATCTGTTAAAAAGTGGAGGCTACTATTCCCTAAAAAGAAGGTGTAAACTTTAAGGCATTAAATATTTTGCAATCATAGTGCTGACGTTTAAATTATATATTGTGACATATTAATAAGAATTATTATCAAGTTGAATACTTGATATATTATAAGAATTGCATATTTGAAGTCGTTAAAGTATTACTTTTGAAATTCACTAGATAACAATATTTTAGTTGAATATGCTCACCACTCATTGATTTGACCTTGTATTTTACACATCACACACTTATATTTTAAAAAGTATTCGTACTAATTAACACGGTATACACGTGGAACGCACGTGTTCCAGAACTAGTATTACTATAAGTAGGAGAAAAAAAAGTAAAAATTGAATTATGGTTTTACCCCTACTATAAATTAAAATGTTATACAAACATATAATTATTTAATTTAAATGTTAAATTGTATCATTTTAATAAAAATGTTAATGACTTTTGTTATCACGACTCAGACCATTGTGATTGGCACCCACACTAACCCTCCGGTGGGAGAACCATTAATACTAACTAGTTAATACGAAACCAAGCATTTAAAGATACGGAAGCAGGTTTAAATGACTAAAGACTGAAATTCCCATAAACTTCCAAAAGATCTAACAATGAATTGCGGAATTAAATGCCTAGAACCTGAAAGTCAATGTACCAAAATATCTAAAGTTCAACCATAAGTCTAAACAAGAAGGGGTACAACCCTAAACTAATGTACTAACAACTAACTAGAAAGTCTAAGTCCGAAATATGGACATGAATAAAAAGAGAACTCATGGCAACCCGAAAGAACTAGCTAACCCTTGAATTCGAAGCGATCACTGATCTTCTAAGCGAGGTCTGTCAATAGACGCCTGAAGATGTCATGTACTCAACAAAGAAAGAGCAAGTGTAGTATCAGTACACAACCACAGTGTACTGGTAGGATCACGCGGTTGTCCCACTAAGTGCAACATATAAAATTCATACAATATAATAATAACATACATACACCAAACATATATAATATCATAATTATGTACGAGCAGCGTACAATTTCACATTTCTCAAGATACACAATTATGTCAACTCATTGGTCCTCTCATGGAACCCAAACCCAATCAGTTAACATACCGGAACGTGGTACCCGATCCAATGTTTATGCCAAAACGTGGCAACCGATCCCATATTTATGTTGAAACATGGCAATCGATCCAAGTTAGTGTGACGGAACACAACACCCGATCCATTCAACAAGTCACAATCACAATCACTTGTCCCCAAGTGACAAAACTTAGGAAAAATAGGCTAGAGGGGAAATGGAGTAGTACCTGAATCGACGAACAACTGAGGATACTTGTCTCGCATGTCCCTCTCGGTTTCCCAAGAAGCTTCCTCGACTGGACGATGCTTCCATTGCACTTTCACGAACCTAAGCTCTTTGTTCCTCAGCTTTCGGACATCACGATCTAGAATTGCAATCGGTTCCTCCTCATATTAGAGGTCCTTGTTTAGCACAATCGAGTCCCACTTAATGATTTAATCCCCGTCACCATGATATCTCTTCAACATGGACACATGGAATACCATATGAACACCCGAGAGATTAGGAGGTAAAGCTAATCTATAAGCCACAGTCCCTACAAATTCAAGAACCTCAAAGGATCAATGTATCATGGACTTAGCTTTCCCCTCTTGCCAAACCTCATCACCCATTTCATGGGTGATACTTTAAGAAGAACATTCTTACCAGTCTGAAATGTCATGTTTCTTACCTTATGGTCTGCATACTTCTTGTGTCTACTCTGGGTTGCTAAAAGCTTAGCTTGGATACTCCTCGCCTTATCTTGAGCATCCTTCACTAAATCAATCCCCAAAGGTTTCACATCTCCATCCTCAAAACATCCTATGGGTGATCTATATCATCTCTCATATAATGCCTAAAACGATGCCATATCAATGCTGGAGTGATAACTATTATTATAATAGAACTCACACAAAGTGAAGCACTTATCCCAATGCCCTCCAAAATCAATCACACATGCCCTCAACATGTCTTCTAACACTTGAATAGTCCTTTCTGATTGACCGTCCGTCTGTGGATGGAAAACGGTATTAAAATTGAGTTGTGTGCCTAATTCATCATGTTATTTCCTCCAAAACTTGGAGGTGAACTGCGTACCACGGTCTGAGATTATAGAAAGGGGCACCCCATGCAACCTCACTATCTCTTTCACATACACCTTAGCAAATTGTTCAGCATTATAATCTATTCTTACCAGAATAAAATGGGCTGACTTAGTCAATTTATCAACCACTACCCAAATAGAATCAAACTTCCCCAAAGTCTTGGGAAGACCAACCACAAAATCCATGGATATCCTCTCCCACTTCCATTCCGGAATTGGCATTCTTTGAAGCAAATCTGAAGGCCTTTGATGCTCATATTTTACTTATTGGCAATTTTGACACTTAGCCACAAACTCCGCTATATCCTTCTTCATGCCCAGCCACCAATAAATTCGCTTCAAATCTCAGTAATCTTGGTCACACCCGGATGAATGGAATATCGCGAACCATGGGATTCTATCAATAATTTTTTAATAACGTCATCAACTCAAGGAACACAAATTCTTCCTTTAAAACTGAGCACACCTTCCACATCAAGAGTGGTCTCTTGTGTGTTACCAATCGCAGTCTTCTTCTTAAGTTCATTCAAATTTTCATCCTCAAATTGTTTGGCCTTGATCTCTTCAATAAACGTGGCCCTAACATCAATGCCAGCTAACACCCCAGCTTTCTCTGAGACGCCCAACTGCATGAACTTAGACTCCAAGGTCTGAATTTCCTTAGTCAAAGGTCGATTGGTTACACTTAAGCAAGCTAAACTATCCATACTCACCGTTTTTTGTCTCAAAGCATCTGCCACTATATTAGCCTTACCCGAATGGTATTGAATGGTCATATCATATTCATTGAGTAGCTCCATCCACCTTCGTTGTCTCAAATTCAGATCATTTTGAGTGAACACATGTTGCAAGCTACGATGATCAATAAACACTTCACACTTGACCCCATAGAGGTAATGCCGCCAGATCTTAAGAGAAAACACTACCGCTGCCAACTCTAAATCATATGTTGGATAATTCCTCTCATGCACCTTCAACTGTCGCGATGCATAAGCTATAACATTGTTATCCTGCATTAACACAGCCCAGACTAGAATGTGAAGCATCACAATAAACTATAAAATCTTTGCCTTCCACCGGTAGTGCTAGGATAGGTATTGTGGTCAAGAGAGTCTTGAGCTTTTGAAATCTATCCTCACATTTTTTAGTCCATTCAAATGGTATCTCCTTTTTGGTCAAATTCGTCAAGTGAGTGGCAATAGAAGCAAAGTTCTTCACAAATCGACGGTAATAGCTAGCGAGCCCCACAAAACTCCTAACTTCCATCACAGAGCTAGGCCGAACCGAATTCTTAACCGCCTCAATCTTTTGGGGATCTACCATTACCACTTCTTTTGAAACTACATACCCCAAAAATGCAACCGAAGTCAACCAAAATTCACACTTAGAAAATTTAGCATACAACCTTTGTTTCCCAAGAACGCCCAAAACAATACGAAGATGGTCGGCATGCTCTTCCTCACTTTTCGAATAGACCAAAATATCATCAGTAAAAACTATGACGAATGAATCAAGAAATGGCTTGAACACCCCATTCATTAAACTCATAAAAGTTGTGGGCACATTAGTCAAACCAAAAGACATAACTAGAAACTCATAGTTCCCATAGCGGGTTCTAAACGCCGTCTTTGGCACATCCTCAGGCCTAATCTTTAACTGATGGTAGCCAGACCTTAGATTAATCTTACATAAAACTGATGCACCTTGCAATTGGCCAAAAAGATCATCTATGCGAGGTAATGGGTACTTGTTTCGAATAGTGACTGAATTCATGTATTAGGACACTACTTCAGTTCAAGTGCCAATGATCACGTGTAGTGATATAACCAAACCAAGGGTTAGGATCGTTCCCACAGGGAGTGGTTTTGAGAATTAATAGAAAAGTAAAAGCAAGTTCTAATAAGTCATAGCTATAAATATTAACGAATAAAAATATACTAAGTCTAAGGGGTGACGCAAGCGTCAATTGTCAATGGGGGTTTGTCTTAATTAACAACTAAAAAGAGCAAAAATATACGGAAACGAGATAGGGAGACGGGATTCTTGGGATGTGATAGGAATACGGGTTAAACTAGACTATTGAATACATGTTTTTGATAGTAAATCGTTGAGTATTTGTGACTAGGCTAGATTTAGTGGGGGTAAGCTTTCTCTCGAACAACTTACCCCGAATCAAATCTGTTTCTCTCGAACACCGATTTGCCGCATTAAGCACAGCCTCCGCCTTAGCCCATTCACTCTCTCGAGCTGAATGTGTGGGAGACGGACTAGGGTTCACTCTCTCGAGCTGAACCCATGTCGACCCAATACCACCGGCCATCAATTTAATAGTCTTAGTTTTACGACCTCTCTCTCGAGCAAGCCAAAAACACTAAGATGAAATTGTATTTGCAACTACAATTCCATTAAGTTCGTACACAACTACTAAACGAAATCACACTTAAACAACAAATAAACCATCAACAAGTAAGACCCAACAGTTAATTTAACCCATATTCACATAATCACACTCCAAGAATTGGGGTTTTAGCTAGACATGTAAAAGAGATAAAAATTTATACCAATATGAGTTTCCATCAAATGGGTATGAAGAATTAAGTCTTAAAACACGTCAAGAGTGAAGAATCTTCAAGACCCACGTCCAATTTCTTGGAGTTGAAACCCTTTGAATCTTCAAGGTCTTAGAACAAAGTCTCCAAAACCCTCTAAAACTTAAACTCTCTCAAAAATTGTAAAGAGTTAGAATAATAGAAGTGATACTAAGCTAGAAATTTAAACAAGTATTTATAGTGTTTGAAAATTTATGTTGCGGAGGACCATTCGACGCAGTTAGTCAGGATCGCCGACATGCTCGGCGATCCGCCTTTTGGTCGATTTCATCGCCTTCCTGCTTTAGCCTTCAGCCTCTTCGCCTTTTGAGTCATTGGGCAATATGGTATTGCTTCTCGGAACTGTTCCACGATGCACCGACTGCTCATTTTCATCGCAGACTTGACCTTCTCCTTCAAGGCTTAGCACACAGGAAATTTCGGCGGGATTTAGGACCTTTCGGCGACTTGCCTAATGGATTAGGTGATCCTCAGGAAGTCTTTTCTCCGTTCCTTCAGCAACTTTGTTCCTTTTTGCTTGATAGCGTCCAAGCTTTGTCTCTCAATCCAAATACCTGAAACTTAAGGGTTTACATCAGTTATTGAGATAAAATATGCATTTAAGGACACTAATTCTATTAAAATATTTCCCTAAATGAGTCCAAATTGTGGACTTATCAACAACCCAACTCAACTTTTTGTTTGTTCTCAACTAAAACTCAAGTTCAGCAGTTCAAAAAGGATGTCTCAAATAGTGCTACAAGACTCAATCATGAATATGCACAACAAGACTCAACTTACTCATGCAAGGATCAATTGTATACTCAAAGACTCAAGTTGTGACACACCATTATCAAAGATTCTCAAGCTCACTATACTTGCTTCAAATGCAAGATAGGGCTCAACAAAGGTATTCAAATGCCCTCACACAAAGAATGATTCCATATTCACACACAATGGTTTAATCATTTAAAGTTCTGGAATCAAATTCAACGCTCACTCTCACAAAGAAGAACACAATGCATGCTTTCACCCATATGTTTTCCCGTATTTTCCAATCAACAATTGTTTCAGCTCTAAAGATTTAAAAAAAAGGTCTTTTCAAGGCTTGTAAAGGGGCTGAGTGCAAAGGTATGGTCATTTAGGCTTAGTGACTTTCATCGTCGTGAAATGCGGTGCTTTCAACACTCCCTTTCTTCTTCTTTCATTATTTTCTTTAGTGCTCATAAGTCATCCCATTATCACTTTTCATGGATTGTTCGAAACCCCATTTATTTTTACATTTCTCATAACAATATTTCACAACTTTTTCTTTTTCTTTTTTTTCTTTTTCTTTTTTTTAAGGAGGGGTTCAATTTTTCTCAACATCATGGGTTAAAGGGGGACTTTTCTTGCACTTCTTGACTGGCCTTCTCGTTTTACCACACCCCCAACTTAGGCTTTTGGCCTAAGTTGGCTATTCAATCAACCACAAATCACGAGGATTATGCGTAGTGGATTTTAAGAAAGGTCATATTTTCATCAAGTTTCTTCCAAAGAAAGGTAAGGCTCAAGGGGTGTTCAGAAGAGGTTCACACATTCACAAGGTAGGCCACAAAAGAGGTATATGTCAAATTGGCTCACACTCTTCAAAGTTGCCTAAGATCATATCAAGAGATAGTCTTACTTAGTCAACCGGACCAAAGGGGCAAATTCTAGGTGTTATCATGCATGGTTCACAGTAAGCTCATCACACAAGACATCGACACCAAAGTCAAACAAGACTCCACACTTTCGCTAGTGTGCAATGTTCATCACAAGAGAATTAATTTGATACTTAGTTAGTCACAATGAGATGCAAAGAGTTCACATATTGACTATGTAACTTCACTTGGTC
>JAJOOH010013479.1:0-32884 GCA_029582605.1 Solanum gracilifrons
ATGAAAAAATAAAAATTTGAAGTTGAAAATATTTTTTAAAAACAAACTTAATTTTTTTTCTTTTTGAAGGGGGGTGGGGGGTAAAAGAATAAAAAATTAAAATTAGAAATATCTTTTAAAAATAACTTTTAATATTTTTTTGGGAGGGGGTGGTGGTAGGGGGTGGGGTTGGGAGTGGGGGGTGGGGTAAAAAAATTGAATCTAAAAACAAGCTTTAAATTTTTATTTTATTTTTGGGGTGGTTTTGGGGGGCTGGTTTGAGGGTAGGGACAAAATAAATTATTTTTTTCAATAAAAAAATAATTGTAATTTGAAGTTAGAAAAGAGTTTTGAAAAATGTTTTCCTTAAGTTTTGAAGGAAAGTCATTTTCCTTAAATTTGAGGAAAATGAGTTGATTTGAAAAACATTTAACCCAACCAAACATGAGAAAATTGGAAAACATTTTCCGAAAAATATTTTCCTTCATACCAAACACACCCATAAAAGTGTATCAGCTTGCTATGGGTGATCAATCAAGGAGTATCATATTTATACTGGGTCATCTACTACGAAGAGAGAAAATAACACTGATGATTCTTGAACAGACACGTCAATGTATTGCATGGCACACACATGATTCCTGAATAGACACATGCATACGCTTTCAGGTCTAACATGAATCCCTAGATGAATATCGAGTTGGAAACCATCTATAGACACCAATGAGGGAACTGTAGTTCCAGTGTTAAGGTGGATCATAAATAAATCGCAACAGCTGCAAGACTGCAATGCCTGAACTCACCAAAAACATTGTGAATTAGTTTCTCACTGAAGCAAGAAATTACTTTACAACAATTTCTAAATTCCAACAGCACAACAAGTGAGAACACCTGTCCACTCAGATTGACAAGACCCCAACACATCTCTTGACATTCCATCTAACAACTATGTACACTACTAATAAGTGATAATTGTAATCAGAAATGCCATAAGATGGAAAAGAACAACACTGCCTAAAGGAGCACATGTTCCATTTGAATTGCTAAAGAAAAATAAGGAGAAACGGTCATAGGTAACTCTAGAAACATTTCTACTAATTTAAAAGAACAGACAACTAATTGCAAAGTTAAACACCTTCCCTCCTCCTTGGTCCGGGCTTGGGACCGGCTGATTAAACAGGCGGAGTTACAAGGGTCACCTAAACACAAAATGTATCAACAAATAAACTAACACTATACTACAAAAGAAACCATAATGAGAACTACTATTGGTGCCTAAACAATCGAGTTTAAATAGAACTAACAACATAAACTTCAATAAAATGCATTCAACTTAAACACCAAGTACAGAGTCAAGGAACAACTTGGAAATAAGATGGATTACTACAAAAAGGAGATGAAAATAGGGAGGAACAGACTGGAAGTGACCTCCAAGGTCTATCAGAGAAGTCTTTCTGCCCCTCAAAGTTAAGAGTGTCTGCTTATATCCTACCCTCCCAAGATCACACTTACGCGATCACTTATGAAATTGCACTGGTGTTGTTGTTGTTGTTGTTGTTGTTATTGTACAAGTTGACTAGGCAAATTTGTTGTACAAGTAGACTTGACACTGCCCCTTTCAGGAAAGAAGTGAAGGAGAAAATTACACGTCAAAACAGAAATTCTTAGTCATGGTGCTAGAATAGTATTGTATTCCATTATCTTGAAAAATTCTCACAACTTAAAACTGGAGAACGGAACAGACTCATACTGCTAGTACATCATTGTTGCAAACCTCATCGTAAACAACAAGTCATTGTGTTCGAATACTGTAGAGCATTCTCACAACTTAATTTGGAGATTGTTGTGCTGGACAAATAATGAAATTTTCCCACATGTGATTGTCATGGGACAGACAACTTTGCTTGACTAGAGCGGAGCTCAAATAACAAGATACTACTTAGGACATGCATAACAGCTAAAAAGTAAAAATGTCAAGACAACTTTTGGGCCCTGGCTAGTGAAAAACATGACTTCAAATGACAAGATATTACTAGATAGATGCATAGCAGATAAAATGTGAAAATGTCATGGCTCTAACTGGTCTCAAGTCTTTTTATAACATTGCCCAAGGGATTGTGTAATGGAAGAAACGTTGGACCAACACGTGAAAATCAATTCTATCTTACAACTCAACACATCTCATACCATGAAAAAGTTTGCAATCGTGAACTCCACAATTTCATAGCACCTTCAATAACTAAAAGTATATATAACATCCAGAAAGCAGATTCTCCAGTCCTAGAGCTACAAAGTATCTGCACGAAGAGAGAACAATATGTACCCTAAAATCAATTTTTTGCACCAGCTCCATCACTGCACACATGGAATAAAGTGCTTCTTCCAAATTTCGGGATGCTTCATCAAGTGCTTCTTCCAAACTTAAACTTCCATTAGTCCATGTTTTGAGAAAAAGTATCACCTTGTTTTCCATAACTCAAGATTTATTAAATCCAAAATACTAATCCACAGATACCAATTCTAAATCAAAAGAGACCAAATAAGCATGTGAGATAAGCCAAAGAAAGAGATACCCAACTCATCATATCAACCCAAAACAGAAACCTACTTCACACCTACACATTTTAGAATAGTACCTATATACCACCTATATTCAGTAACTGCATTTCCTACATGTCAGAGGAGACAATTATTTTGAGAACATTCTATTCTTACTCATAGTTAAAACTCTAACACCGACAACACCGCCCTAATAGAACACTCATCCTCCATAAACTGCAAGGCACGTATATTAATAAATTACTACACACTGTAGGAGAAAGCACATTAGATAGTACTCAGCGACTAGAACTCTCGAGTGTAATTGAACACCCACCCACACAAACTAACAAGAACTTGTAATGTTAATCCAAAACAGATATTCGAATACTTTGCAACATGCAAATATGACTAGAATAGGTCAATGTAAAAACAGGAATCCAAGTGATCATACCAGGACGTTTTTCTGTTTAACATGTTCCACATCATACCAAGTCCTTTTCTTTTTAACATGCTCCACAACAACCGATCTACCATCCTCTCAACTTCTCACCACTCTTGGAGATCAAATTCACTTATATGGAACTGAATTCGTGTATTTAGCCGAAAAAATATTCCCTTCTAATCCTAGAGCTATCAAAGTAGCTACAATTGCTTGAGAGAAAAGAGGAATAAAGTTGGACCAACAGTTACTCCAACACAACATCTTGAAGCTAATAACTCTTGACTGGTAAATTTAGACAACGGGAGCTTAGAAGAAGAGAAGTACTCCATTCAGAATTAACTGGAAATTGAACAACTGGAGCTTAAAAAAGAGAAACACCCCACTCAAATGATCTCGCAAATTTGGACAACTGGAACTCAAAGAAAACAGAAATACCCCATTCAGTGGCCATATTTAGAAAAGAGATACCACGACAAACAGAAGCCAAACTATCCTAGCTACTTCAAGATGCTAATACCTTCCTCAACTTCAAAAAATAGTACACTCACATCTGTAGTGTTGTTTTGCAGGTAAGAGATCCAAATCAGCAAATACAACAAACGCTTCAAACAATAGGAGTCAAACATTATCAAAACCACTGTAAAAGACTATAACTGACCACTTCTAAGAATTTCCTTAATGTCATCCCTTCTCATGCCTAGTGCATGAACCCACCTAACTAATTAGGTGGATAACACAATATCATTGTGCAACTTATACTTGTTCATGCTAGATAAGACATTAAAATTCCACTACTCTAGTATTTGTACTCCATTTAAAGCTTATGGGTAGATAAAGAAAACCAGAAGACTTTGGAGGGAAATGAGTCAATCCCCTAACAACATGGAATATAGAGAGCAACAAATACTATGGAAGGCTTAGAAACTTCTACGAATAAGGTTCCAAAGGAGAAGATGCAAGAAAAGATGATCTGCTGCAGGTACCAGAGATTATTGATATCCAACAACAGAAACTACATGTTCTATACCCTTTACCATCATCATCTTGAATAGAACCAGAATGAAATTGGCATAACCTAAATAGGAAGTTCTTGGATGCCTCGAGAAACCAACAAAAGTGAGAATTCACAGAATAACTTCAGAATAAAATTGTAAAACCCAGAAAGAGATTCCCTGCAACATAAGCTCACCCTTCAGGTCTCACTTCAAGCACAGGAGGCCAAGCATTCTGTAGGCGTTCTTTTCTGCAACTCACAGATCTGCTCATACTCCATATCTATATAGCAAAATCAGAAAACTTACGGATACAACTGCACATGCAAATCCAAACCTAGCAAATTCTGTAAATACCCAAAAATCATAAACCGTCTCTGGTAACATAAAACTATTTGCATTATGGCAAAAACCTCATAAAAACATCCTTAACCCCTCCGCCAAACTTCCAACAGCCACAACCAAGGAGCAGAAACCTGTATCCAGGAGAAAATTAAAGCCCACTGGAGCAGATAAGACAACTGGCAGAAGAAAAGAACTCGAGTTGCCAGCCCTCCCCATTCCGACCGAGCAGAGATGTTTATAGGGGGCTGCAGGATGAAACAGATGAGAACAACATTAAGTAGAGATATCAACTCCAAACCACCAAAGACAGTCACAACTTTTTGAAACATGTAAGATCATGCAATCAAAATCGACAGAACATTCTTATTATAACATTATGCAAAGACCTGATTAAAATTTTACACATGTTGACCCACCATCAACATCTCTAACCACCAGGAGGAGGCAGCCAAACCAACAACTCTACACCTGTTAGGGTAGGGGGAGAAAGAAGATAGGTCCAACCGAAACCTGATTACACAAAATTCCAAGAAAACTCCTAAGAACTTGAATGCCTGAAATCATAGTCGGATCCCCTTTGCACCAAAATGTAGTTTCCTAATGATGCAACCGAGAAAATTAAAGCACAGTGAAAAAGACTCGTAAATATATACAAGGGAAAACGATAAAAATGGAAACCCCTCTATAAACATACGATATCTCAAGTAACAGCCATATGCAAAGTGAGGTGAATGGAGAGCTGCACTTGATGAATGAAGGCCAAGACATAAGCACTTTTCAAAACTTTCTAAACTCGGTCTGGGTGGGGCTTCTTAGAAGATTACCTTTTAACTTGTGCAAGGTTCCTAATCGCTCACCAATACAAGAAATCCAAGGAGCAAGGAACAATTTCTGAAATAAGAAATGAGTTATAGTTTATAATAGAACATTACCAGAACGAAGAAACAAAACCAGCAGTGACAGATCTGTGAAGTGACATAGGTAAACAAATTATCTGTTTAGTGACATTTTAGGAAACATACAATCAGTGAAGTGACATTTGACTAAACATACATCAGGAACACGGATAATGATAGAACAACAGTTACCTATAATCAATGGCAATTTCAACCGTCTCAAGAAAATAGTAAAAAACTCAACTTAGAAGAGAATTTAGAAGAACAATATTCATAGAAAAAATTCCCAAATTGCACAATGATCTGATATGTAATGGATTTACAAGGGTATCTCATGAGAAGATCTTCTACACAGAAAACAATAGTTACATTTGTGATATAAATACATAAAGACTGTACATGACCTATCACACAAAAGATGAGCCAAGTATTTTTACTTGATCTGTTCTAGATTCAATGAATTGCTCATTTAGGTGTAAAAACTGTTCAAATGGCAATGCTTTATGGAGAAAAAAAGTGTGCAGGAGCTCTCTTTTTATATTAAAGTCTGACATAATAGCTAACAGTCTGAAGCAACTCGTCAAATGATTGAATGTCTATATATAATGCACATGTTGCAAAAAAAAAGATAGGGGAGAGATCTTCAAAAAAAACAAAGAGGCTTCCTTTACCTAACAATAATTAGTCTGAAAATAGTAGTGACTATGGTGTAGATGTTGCACCCAATAAAGGAACCAGAAATTGAATGAAAATAACCATGTACCGTAACCCACTGACATGTAAAATTTTAAGTTAAACTAACTACTAGAAGAGCACCACTTTGAAGAGAGTGTGGTGAGAGAAGATAATATAATAGAGAAGCGAACGAACTGAAAACTGAACACTCAAAGGAGCTTGAAGCCAACGAAACCTCAACATAAATCAACAAACAAGGCTGCTCCACGAAAAGAAGAAATTAGATCTTTAAGAACACAGCTGCAAGCACAGAAAGAATAGTCAAACGCAAACATTTAGAAACCCCTTGTTCTCAAAGCCCTAACGATATCCAGATTGCAGTGCAAGCACATAAACGACCAGCTTACTGAACACTAAGCTTTTAAATTTCCAAATCTAATTTTTCAATACTGTTCACTATGTGGTATATACATCCTTCCAACAGACAAAACTCAAACTGGTGTGATGAGCAAGAAGTAAATGGAAGCAGGAAAGATAAGTAACAAGAATACAAAAGGTAGATGATGGAAAGATCCATAACTGAGCGAGTACTTACCAGAGATCCACACCATAAGATAACTCATCAGTTTCAGCAAAACATAAGCATCTGGACTAAACGCTGAAAATGCACTTGTGGAGAGAGTTATCTAATTGAAAACTTCCGCTTAACAGCACATCTGACAACTAGATAAGGGGATCTCTATGACTAGGGAAGTTAAGTTAATCGAAGAACTAGATACTAATACAAAGCCTGAACTAAGAAAAACTTCAACGCTAAGACAAACAAGGCTGTCCCATGAAAGGAAGACTTCACCGATCTTCAAAGACCCTACAGCAGCAAGCAAAAAAGAAGGGAACAGTTCGAGTTGAAGCTACGAAACCCATGCAACATAGGAGAGATCACTAGAAGTGCCAGACAAGATTGTGTAGCTTCCTTGCCAGTACCGGGTGATATCCAAATTGCAGTGCAAGCGCAAGCACCAAAATGGCACAGAATCAGGGTGCACAAGGGAAGGACACACATTGAGACAAAGCTTTGAAATTACCAAATCTAATCCCCTCACGGTCACCATGTGGTCTACAAACATGCATCAAAACAAGCAAAATCAAGTGGCAGGATATAAGTAGCACGAACACCGAAGTAGGAGGAGCTCCTCAGGCCATAAGAAGATCTAAAACTGAGTTCGGGTACTTCCCAGGTGTCCATAACAATCAGGAATCTCATCATCATTTGGATAAAAGCTTCATGGCAACAGAGTACAACACACTAGAGGAAAATATTATCATTCTTGAGAACTTCCACACAGAAGTAGGATTTGACAAAGAGAAAAGGGACCTATTGATTAGGAAGAAATCTGAGTTGAAGCTCATGCTCTGGAAGGCCCAACTGTTACATGCACTAAAAGAATGTAACAGGTAAGCGGAAAATACCATACATGAGAAATTACTAGAGATGCCAAACAATATAAGATTGCAAAGCGCCTTGTTCTTGATGTCTGGTGATATCCAATAAACAGATTGCAGTGCAAACACCAATATGATAAGAAACATGGTCCACAGAGAGATGCACACCCAAACCGAACTATTAAATCTCCAAATCTTATCCTCTTACTACCACCATGTGGCCTACAGACATTCATCAACCAAACTAAATCAACTGGTAGGCCAAATGAAATAAGAGGAGGTAAGTAGCGAGAACACGAGGAGTACAGGAATGCGTTACAGGGCCATCAAAAGAACATGATTGAGTTTGAATGCACTTAATCAAGTGTTGTCCATAACCATGGAGATCTCATCAGTTGGATCACCAAAGAACATTAAGTTGAAGATCTCAATTATTAGAGCATCAAACAATAAACCTCAACACTAAATTGACAGATCATGCCGCTCCATAAAAAGAAGAATTTTATCGTTCTGTAAGACCCAGCAGCTGCAAGCACAGAAGGAATGGAACAATTCAAGTGCAAATCTGGCGAAGACCATACCACCACAAAATTCACTACAAATGCCAGACAAAACTGAGAACCGCCTTCTTTCAAAGCATGATAATCTCCAGATTGAAGTGCAAGCACCAACATGGCCAAGAAATAGGGTGCAGAGAAATGCACACAGGCCACCAACCTTCAAAATTGTCCAAGTTTATTCCTCTCAACCGTCACGACACATCCACATTCAACAAACAAGATCAAGTTAGCGTAATACAAGAAAAATAAAGCAGAGAAGATAAGAAGCAAGAACACCAAAAGAGAGGACCACTTTACAAGGTTTTCAAAAGATCCAAAATTCAGTACTTCTCGGGTGTCCATGAAGACCATAATCATCAACCATCAGGAATCTCATCAAATGGATCATCGAATAAAATAAGCATTTCGACTAAACACTAAAAATGGCACTAGAATACAACACAGACTAACGGGAAAAAAGTATTTTAGTTGGAAAAGTCAGAACTCATAAAAGCTTGAATCACGGAAACCTCGTTATAAATGGACAAAGAAAGCTGCTCCATGAAAAGAATAATTCATTGCTCCGTAAGACCCAATGGCTTCAAGAACAAAAAGAAGGGTACAATCAAGTCCAAAGATGATGAAACCCATACCATATAAGAAATCACTAGAGACGCCATATGGACAGTTTTAAAACTCCCATTTTGTTGAAGCCCTAACCAATATATCCAAATTGCAGTGCAAGAATCAAAAAGACCAAGAGGGTACAAGATACCATACTGGATATATTGAAATATATTAACCTCTACAACTGTCACCATACAGTCTACACATCCATCCAACAAAAAAAAACAAGTTGTGATAACCAAAATATCTGTAGCTAGAAGACCAGATGTAGAGGAGCATTATGGAACTGTCTGAAGAGAGGATCCGAAATTGGCTGAGTACTTATCAAGTGTCCATAGCCATAGGAGACCTTATCAATTGGATCATCGAAGAACATAGTGTCTAGATTAAAAACTTCATGGCAGCAGAACAACAACACACACTAGTGAAAAATATTATCTTAGTCGAGAAACTCCTGAGAAAACTGAATTGAAAATCTTAATACTCATAAAAACTTAAACTAAAGAAACCTCAACACAAAGGGGCAAACAAGGCTGCATGAACAAAAAGAAAGCAAAAGTTAAGTGCAAATCTGACTAACCCAAAATCACCTAAGTAATCACTAGAGATGCCATAGACGAGACAGAAAGCCCAGACAAAATCCAAATTGTTGTGCAAGCACAAAATAGACCAAAAGGTGGCAGAGGATCACTTGTTGATAAACCAAGCTTTGAAATTTCCAAATCTGAACGTCCATAATAGTGTCACCACATAGTCTACTATACATCCATCCAGCCAAAACAAACCAGTATGATAACGAAAAATATAAGGAAGCAGATAAGATAAGTAAGTAGCTAGAGAATAAAAGTAAAGAAGTATTTTACGTTACTATCAAATGAGATCTAGAATTGGACGAGTACTTATCAAGGGTCCATAGCCATAGAAGGCCTCATAAATAGGATCATCAAAGAACATAAGCTTCTGGACTAAACTTCATGACAGCAAAATACAACACACACCGGTGAAAAATAATGTCCTAGTTGAGAAACTTCCATATAACACTAGTTTTTAAAAAAGACAAGGGCCATAGAATTGAAAATATCCACACTCATAAAAGACTTGACTAAAGAAACCTCAACGCAAACCGAAAAAACATAGTCGCTCTGTGAAAAGAAGAATTCACTGCGCTGTAAGCAATGGCTGCAAGAACAGAAAGAAGGGAACTGTTCAGAGAAAACCTAATGAACCCCAAACCACCCAAGTAATCACTAGAGATGCCATAGACCAGACTGAAAATCCCTTTTGTCAAAACCCAGAAAACATCCAGATTGCAATGCAAGCACCAAAAAGACCAAAAGGAGGCAAAGGATCACATGTTGGTTAACCAAGCTTTGAAATTTCCAAATCTGAATGTCCATAACAGTCTACATATCCATACAACCAAAAAAAACTAGTGTGATAACGAAAAAACTGAAAGCAGTTTGATAATTAGCTAAAAGAACATAAGTTTAGAATTATTTTACAAATATCTAGAATTGGTCAAAGTACTTATCATGTATCCATAGCCATAAGAGAGTAAGAGACCTCTTCACCATAAGAGACCTTATCAATTGGATCACCATAAGAACACAAGCATCTAAACAAAGAACTTCATGGCAGCAAAATACAACATACATTGGTGAAAATAAATTCCTAAACCCCTAACATTCCTTCTCTAAAGAGATGATCAAAGAGTTCCAAAGATTAGAAAGATTTATATAATTTTGAGATGGCCATGAAATCAAAAACCAAACACATAGGCTACTACAGACACATCAAAAATAATTTTCGAAGCTCGGAAGAATGGAATCATTGCAGAAGGCGGCATCGACTAATCTTCCGAAACGAATCTTATACAATAATTACTCAAACAGTAATCACCCATATCTTAATCAACAATAATTACCCATTATCCTGATCAAACATTATTACCCATATCCTAATCAACAATAATTACCCATTGTCCTTGATCAATAAATTAATTACCAGAATCTTGATCATACACCAACTAGCCGAAATCTTGATCAATACAACAATTACCCAGAAGCTTGATCAATACATTAATGACCAGAATCTTGATCATACACCAATTAGCCAGTATCTTGATCAATACATTAATTACCAGAATCTTGATCATACACCAATTAGCCAGTATCTTGATCAACAATAACAATTAAGGCCTCAAAATATCAACGAATTAACACCAAATCATAGAAAAAAAGAAAAGTAAAGCCAAGTTGCATTCCCAGCAGCTCTATTTATAGGGTTGAGGGGCGGCCAACTTGGGTCGGTGTCTTTAATTTTTGAATTATTATTATCTGTATTTTATTTATATATTCTACTATTATATATAACTAGTATACGTGACCGAGCTTTGTGCGGTTAGTTGATAAATATATAAATGTAAATATTAATTATTGACAATTTTAAAATTTAAATTATTATTAAATAATATTTCTCATTAAATAAATGTTACACATTAAATATGTGTAGATAATAACTTTAACAATATATTAAAATAAAAATAAAAATAAAGATTTGAATCCAGCGAATTAAACATCAATCATCTTGCGAGAAAAAACTTAAAATCATTAAAAATTAAAATTATAAACAAAAAAAGGAAAAAAATAAACAAAAACTGTTGTAAAACTAAAGCAAAATAACACAAGAAATATATTAAATAATATTACTCATTAAATAAATGTTACACATTAAATATGTGTAGATAATAACTTTAACAATATATTGAAATCAAAATAAAAATAAAGATTTGAATCCAGCGAATTAAACATCAATCATCTTGTGAGAAAAAACTTAAAATCATTAAAAAGTAAAATTATAAACAAAAAAAGGAAAAAAAATAAACAAAAACTGTTGTAAAACTAAAGCAAAATAACACAAGAAATATAGAAGATGAAAGCAATAGAAATAGGAAGACAAGAGATGAGAGTTTTTCATATTATTTCAAGTCTTCAAGTGTCAACAATATGATCTTTTATGCCTCTATTTATAGTGTAATATAGAGACATACAAAAGGTTAGCCATAAACATGACATTAACATGAATATAATGGAGGAGGTTATGGAAGTGAAAGGTTACAAGAATAATGATTATAAAGTTGGAGGTTATGGAGGTTATGGTTATCTTCATAATGGAAGAAAGTAATGGAGATAATGGGTGAGAGAAAATGTCTTGGTGGACATCCACACTATAATATTTTATAACAAAAACTAAGATTTACAATAATTATTGATAAGAGATTTGAATGCTTAAAAAGTTGTTGTATTTATATAATGCATACACATATCTCACTGATAGTGTTAATTCTAAATATGAAGTTAATTATAGTGACTTTGTCTCAACAATTACAAAATCACATCCAAAGAAGAAGGAAAAGAGTTATTTCGTCAAAAAAAATTATGCATAGATAGTTATAGAAAAAAAAATGTTTTACTCTTTTCTTATTGTTTTTGACAAAAAAATACACCAATAATATTTGGGAAGTGTTTGATGGATATTTGTTTTATGCATGTTGAGGCCAAAACTGAGGAATTAAGATATTGTTATTTTGATTACTCAATACAAAAGAAATAAACAATTATTACATAATTGAAAAAGAACTTTATATACATTAAAACCTAATGAATTGGAAAGAAAATCTTACATATGATTAAACTCTCTCTTTGTTAGTTTTTTTATTGTCCATGAATACATGTTAGCGGGTTGAATTGTTCTCCTTTATTAAATGCTGAAATATCTTATTGTTTCTTTGTTGAAATGGGAAAAGAATTTGATTTGATATGGTTACAGAAGAATGTTATTTTATTTGTGATTTATTTTAGTGTTTATATTAGAAGTTCTAACGGTTGTTTATATTTTATATTTAATAATTGAGTATATTATGTGGAAATATTAGAGATAAGACCTAAAAAATTGGAAAACAGATAACACATGTTCACTTAAACTGTCATGGTATATTTTAAATTCTAACTTATCTTTTTAAACTGTAACTCCTTTTTTTTTAAATAAATATATTTTATTATGTTTAAAACTGTAACGTGTCTTTTAAATATGTGAATTTTGGAAATTGAATTTTTTAAAATTTGATATTTTCAACAAAAATGTGGTTTTGACACAATTAATAATTTTAAAATAGTTAATATGTTTTTGTATAAGTTATGTAATTTTAATTATAAAAATTTTAAACAATTAAATAGATCTCTTTAATTAGTATATATGTAATTTGAAATTATAATTAGCCTAAATTTTAAAAAAATCTAACAGTTTAGGTATTATTATTATTATAATATAATTATTATTATAATTAAAATTCTAACAATTTAGGTATTATTATTACTACTAGATATATATAGGAGTGCCGGTGCTAGCACGGGCCCAACATATGCTATTCGTGATATCTCAAATTATGTGATATAGATGAAATTTGGAGAGTGATTTCAAATTTTTATTGGAGTTGTTATTTATAGTGATTTAATTTTAAAAAAATAATATGCATTACTCCCACTATCCCGATTGAAGTGGCACACATAGAATTTTAAGAGTCAACAAATTATTTATATACCATATATACATATATTAAGTTGTTAATTGTTGTGATTTATTGTATCTTTTTATGTAAAATAATATATGTTACTTTCTGATTGAATTTTAAGAGTCAACTATTTTTTTTAAAATATATTTTTTAAATATTTAAAATTGTTAATTATTGTGATTTATATTACTTTTTACAATATGTTAACATAATATATGTGACTTCCTCCATTCTTATTTATGTTGTATCAATAGAATTTTGAGAGTCAATCATTTTCTAATATACATCTTTAAAATATTTTAAGTTGTTAATTATGTGATTTATAGTATTTTTTTTATATAATTTTCAAATATATAGCAAACCAAAAAGAAAAGTAAAACATACAAATTGAAATGAAGAAAGCACATAAATTTCATAAAAACGCTCAGCTAGAGGCAGATATGTCAAGAAGGGGTGTCTGCTTCTAACCCCAATTTATGTAATATAGTTTGATTTGACATGAAGTTAAAATAAATAAAATAATATGAAACTTATAGTCTAAAATAAGTTGTAAATATTTGTGTGACTATAAATATTTCATTATGAAGAAAATGAGCATTTTAAAGTTAAATTATTACCAAATACAGAAATATAACAATCTTATGAAGCCGACTAAAAAGAAAAGTGAGTAGTATAAATTGAAACAATTAAGTTAACGATTCTAACATTGTTAAGTATTTCTTTTTCAGTTGGGAAATTGTTAAAAATATAATGATGATATGGGAAAATTGGTCCAAGTGTGCAAAAAGATTATAGGGAAAGTACAATGAGATCAGTTTTTGGTAGAGCTGTCACTATGGGCTAGCCCATTCCATCCGGGGTAACCCATACAGCCTACAGGCTTGGAAATTTGATGGGTCATGCCGAGTTAGCCCATTTTTGGTGTGGGCCAGAAAATGGTCGGCCCAGTCCATACTTATATGGGCTACAGGCTTGCCGGGCTAGCCCTCTTTTTAAATTTTTTTTTTTTTATAATTTTAAAATTAATTATAATTTAAAAATATTATCATAAATATTGACAAGATAATATTACATGGTGTTAGTGTTACTACTTGTTAATCAAATCCACAAATAAAATTATCTTTATAATATTTATCAAGTTTGATTTCAAGTAAAAACATAAATAGCTAAATAAAAATATTAACCTAATTGTTTTCCAATGATCATAATAAAACACAAAAACTATGACAATATTTCATAGGCTACGGCCTATGTTGTAATTCCTAGAAATTTTAGGGAATTTTTATTTTATGTAGTACATATTTTATAAACATAATTTATATTTAAATTGTAATATTTCAAACTTTAAACAGATTTTGAGTTTAGACTCTTGTTGTTTTTAATACTCTATTTTATTTTATTTTTTAATTAATTTTTATTTGGCCCATGGGCCGGCCCTATCTATATTTCTCAAGCCCCACAAATCGACAGCTTATTCAGGCCGGGCTAAAAAGCCCTTTTCTTAAATGGGCTCCAAAAATCGTAGCCCAACCCTATTAAATCACGGGTTAGGCCAGCCCAGCCCGACGGGCCTAGCCCATATTGATGGCTCTAGTTTTTGGCCAACAATATTTTGTGATTATTAGCAAATTTACCAAAATGCCTTACAGGGATCATATTGCAAAAGGTGGGAGTTACGTGACATTGAGTAGAAGTTCAGGATATTTTTGTCATTTGAAGTCCCAAAAAAACAAAGAAGCCCCCTTCCCAAGCAAGACAATGCACAAAAAGTAACAAAGAATGACCATATTGCCCTTAAAATTAATTTTAAAGACCCTAAGCTGACATGTTGACTAGCTATGTGGTTATTGCCACTTATTATATAGTAGTAGACTAGAGAGGCATGGCCCGTGCTGAGCACAGGCTCAACATTGTAAGTTCCTTCTCCATAAATAATAAATTTAGCTGTATAAACTACAAATTGCAAATAAACAATTTATAGAAGTGATGTCGATGTATCAATGAAAGAGATGATCAAGTAAGAGCAGACATGGTCAAAGTAATTAGAAACATTCTGCATTTACATCATATCATTTCATGAAGAACATCAACTCTTCAACTCTTTGTACATATCTACTTTTCCGGGCCCAAACATTAGTACCTGTTGTTCCTGCAAATTATTGAAAAGTGAACACACCAGAAGTAGTCAACACAAGTTACTGTTGAAGTCTATCAAGGTCAATTTTCATCTTTAGGCATGTGAAATTGTACTGAAGGAATGATAATCAGAGAATCTGAAATCAATCCTTTTCCATGATTTGATATGTTCTGTTTCTAGAACTTGATTGTTTTTTCAGTCACGTACCTCACTCAACAGTACAATTGTTAAAGCGAGCAAGGATCCAAAAGTAGTAACTAGTAAGCATTCCAAATGTCTTTGCATCACAAAGGAGTCAAATTCATAAAACTTGAACTCAGCGGACTAAATCAGGAAGTTACATATTGAATAGGTTAAATAATTGAGAGCTTACAATACAGATGAAACTGATAATCTTAGCTGCTGGTCAAACAAAAGAATGACCACTGTGATTTCTTCCCAAAAAAAATCAAAATATACGCATGTAATGTAGCAGTAAATCACTTGAAGCCTACAATTCACACCATTTCACAGAAAATTAGAGATATCGTGAACCGGGCCAGGAGTAGCACCAATATATTAGGAGTTATTGATAGCCAAAAGCAATAAACCTGCAGAAATCAAAGAATTTCATAAAAATATAGTGAATTGGACCAGGAATAGCAACAATGTACAAAGAGAACACATTAAGATAAGTATTAGACTTTATTTCTTACTTCTCAATATGAGATACCAACATATTGGTAGAGTAAGCAGTTAAAGATAGGATAAATTACACCTCAAACTCACGATTTTAACAGAAATTTAATAAAAACGTCATACTTAGCCTCAATTTTTCAATACCATTGAATCATGGTATGATAGTTCAAATAAGGTTCATTCTAACACCAAGTAAACAAATGTGACAAAATTCAATATCTCAATTCAACTAAATGAGTGTTCATTTTCGATCCAAGATATATGTCCTTTGAATATGAAGCATAATGTAGAGAATAGAATGGCAAAAAAAATACCGAGGATTAACGTCCATGCTAAGTGATGAGCTTGATAATAGATAGTTGTAGAAAAACAGTTAAACAAACTTGTTGGCAATCTTCCTTTCACAGGAAAATTTCGTCAAACACACTGGTCGATTCAATCCTCTTCGCTTGTTGCTACTACTATTTTTATCCGATAGGAACTCCCGAGGCTAGAATCCACAAATAAAAAACATGAATAAAGAGGAAATTTGAGCAGTAAAAAACAAACACTAACCGCAAGAGAAGTGAGGTATAAATTTCATAGCCTAAGATTATAATCACTTTTTTTTTTACAATCAAAAGATTAGACTCTGCACATTTACAACATAAACAGATCTCAAATATCAAACCAGCACTGTGAACTGAAAAAACAACATTATCAATCAAGTTCTTTCTGAACATCCATAAAATTTGACTTACAAATCGACTCCAACGGAGGGTAAAGTCGAAGATGTCACATGGCCACCTACAGCTGCTTCCTAGTTCAACTCTAGAAGCCTATACATGTACCTAGGAAAGGGTTTAGGGTCGATCCCCGATTTAAATGTACGATTGAAGAAACGTCCACCAAGTACGGTTCAATTCTCAACTTGCTTCTATCAAACTATTGCATATAGTGACAGATTTAGATTTTTCACCAATGAGTGAGAAAATAGATATGTAGTGGTTATGATCTAAATGTGGAATCTGAAGATAAGCGTTAAGAGTTCATTGGTATCTACTATCTATTTAAGTACAAATAAAGTGAGCCGTAGAAAATCATATTAAAAAAACGATAAACTTACTACTATCCAAGCTAACAACCTAAACAATTTAATACAAAGTAGACAAAAAGTTGACACTTTAATCATCATAAAAAATTTCCTGTAGTGAAAAAATACAATAGGCAAATATGGAATAATATATCACCGATTGACTTATATGTGTGGCTGAATTATTTTTCTAGCTTTCATCCATTTTGATAAAGCTTGTCATTTTTTTATATGGTACTTCCAGAAATCGAGCTATTCAAATAAGAGTTTTTGTGGCTTGTTCTATATAACCTAAACTTCAAGTTTAAAAGATCAATATTGAAATGTAACCTAAACTGTCATGCACAAGATTACAACATTAAGAAGAAGATTGTCTGATTTACTTGAATATCCATAAACAACCTGATAATAAAACGGTCAATCTAACTATATATAATGATATTACTTGCTATACCTTTCATCGAGGCAAGGGAATGCATTCATATCTTTCATCCTTGGTGAAAGAGGGAGAAGTAAAATTTTCCAGTCGTCTTTGCTTTTCTTCTGCTCAAGAGGTGCTTAAGCGGCTCTCCTGAAGAATTTTGATTTCCACAACAGGGTTTATCACAACAACAGTGTCACCTCTTGGCTTACCAGATACCTTTCTTCTTACTGCTGCATTTGTTGGAACACCTTTTTCTGCTTGCTATGTTGCTTGGTCTCTTCGTGTCGGATACTCCAAAAGTAATGCATTTGAAAAATTCGATACGGATGCAACAACGATTTAGGAGAGTCCGAGCCATATAGCCTACTATAACTCTATTGAAAACACTTAAAGTGGTTTATGCAAAATAAGAAAACTTTGAATATATATGGACCAGTCGACTTTCTATCCTAAATACTAAAGTTTTCTATAATTACATTGTGCTACAGAACGTTTACCTTGTTCTTCTCTGCACTGCTTGTGCATTTTGACACTGAATGAGCCAAAAGGGAACTCATGAAAAATATTATTGTAATACGGTGGAGAAAAGCGATTTGCTTTCATTACCAGTTGAAGCATCCACAGGGTTTCTAGTGACCCCGAGAACATGTTGTTTTTTCCCATCTGCTTGTCCGCCCTTGTGCTTACTCTTGCCATATGCTAGAAAAATAAGAAAACAACATTAAAATTAGTCGTCAAATGGATCAATACTAGCATATCTGAAAGGGAAACAATTCAAAGGTGGAAAGAAAACACATGCCCTACTTTACATTCACATGATCTTTTCTTATTTTTTCAAAAATGGAACTACTCTTAAGATGGAACTATACGTTTGTTCTTTCTCCGAAATCACTTTCGAGTTGTCATTGCTCTACACATAGGCTCTCTTTGTTATTTTTCTAAGTCATTCACAATACAACTCTCAAGTCAAATTAAAAATTCAAAATAAAAATAACTCCAAATATAGCGAGCTCAAACTATGTACAAATAGAAAAAAATTGACAAATTCTAAAAGAAAGAAAACCCACAAAAAAGCTCCAGATGCACTACTGTACTACATCACATGGTCTAGTACATATACATTTTCAAAACATACATCATTATATAACACGAAATTAGGAACATGAAAGTGCAAAATTCTACCATAAACTACCCAAAAAGCAGAAAATACACGATAAAAGAACTAGAAATAAAATAACCAATAGATTGTAACTACAAAAAATGTGAACTTGCAAAGAGAAAAAGAGAAAAGTGAGAAGAATAAAAATGGGAAAATCAATTTTCGAACAACCATGAGTAAATCAAACCAAATTAGTAACATGCAAGAATAAAATCCTACAACAATGCATTCAAAAATCATAAAATCAAATAAATATAAAAAAGAACCGGAAACAAATTAGGAATTGAAGGATAAAGATAGTTATTTTACAATCATCACATATAATACATGTAATCTTTGAAGAGAAAAAAACAGATGCAGATGAAGGGCAAAAAGAGTCACCCGTTTCAAGATGAAAAGAGAAAGGGATGAGAGATGATTATACTTTGCAAAGAGAAAGACAATTTATTTTTATCAAAAGCAGAGGTAATTTCAATTCCTTACACGTGGATATAAAGCAACTATTGCCAATAAAAATGGGCCAGACAGAGCAAAAAATGTAGGGATAATTGTATAGAATGGCAAACTTATAATCTAAAATAAATGGAGTAGCTATTGTTTGATTTAATTGCGTCCCGTAGCAAACGTTTGCTAGTCGCCTCTCTCCCTCCAAATTCTTGTTCGCCACTCTCCCTTTCTCGCTCGCTCCCTCTGTGCTCGCCTCTCTCGCTTTATACAACAGAATTGTATAAATTGCGTTTATGTTTGTATAAAGCGAGAGAAAATTGTATATACACATGCAAATACACACACACACACACACATATATATCTATATATATTCGTCCTATATACTTATAATTATACAATAAAAATATTTCCCTGCCCAGTTCTCTTTTGCCTTTCTCTCTTTCTCGCTTTATACAAACACAGATTATACAATATAATGTAAAATTTATGTTTGTATAATGTATAATTTATATTTGTATAAAGCGAAAGAAAATTGTATATACACATGCAAATACATATATATTCGTCTTATACACTGATAATTATACAATACAAATATTCCCCTGCCCAGTTCTCTTTTGCCTTTCTCTCTTTCTCGTTTTATACAAACATAGATTATACAAATATAATGTATAATTTATGTTTGTATAAAGCGAAAGAGAGAGCGATTTTTGATATACAAATATTTTTGTCAACGATTTATACAAACGAGAGGCTAACAACAATTTATACAAATGGCCTGCCAATGAAATTATACAAATCTGAAAAGGAGCCAACGAATTATATAATTACTTCTTTTTGTATATATGTATAGTGAAATAGACATAGCTTTCAATTGTATATGTAGATCGAATTATACATATATATGTTTGCTATGGAGCGCAATTATGCAAACTTTGCTATAGCATACAAATATAATTTTTTTGTTTGCTATATGTGAAAGTTGCTCAAAAATGTAAAGACTTTCACTGTACACTATAGAATGCTTATATAAAAAGAGAAAGTAGTACAATTTAACTTGCTTTTGGTACAATTTTCTTATGCTATGTTAGTCCTCTCCAACTGTCCCTTCTAAATAAGGGTAATAGATATTATTATTGTTAATATTATTATTATTATTATTAAAAATGTAATAACTTTTTATTATTAATTTTTACCAATTAGTTATTTCAGAAATAGAAGTTCGAAAAATATAATAAATAAATAATGTGATACATATTAGTTTGTTAGAATTGATGTAGTTAATTTTTAATTTTAATTGAAAATAAAATATTTCATTGTTATGTGCTCCTAAAATTCAGCATTATTATCTATATCAGGTATAGTTTAATTTTACCTTCTACGTTTTTAAAATTAATTTTAAAAAAATAGGCAGACCAATTTATTAGGAACAAACGCATTCAATTTATTTAAACAAATAAAAAAAGTGAGATCAATACAACATCTTTTGACGTAAATAAATTTTAAAAACTACTTTTAATTTATGTTTTTTAAATATTTTTTTAATTATTTAATATATCTACAAATTTTGTGGTGCTGACATGTGGCATTGTTACTTCTCCTATGATATAGATAGATTTGTTCAAAAATAAAACTCCTATTTTAGTTGGTTATCAAATCAATTTATTTTAATATTTAAAAATAAAAATCTTCTTTTAATTGGTTACAAATTCCCTTCTTAAACATATTTAATTATTTTTTAACGTATTTTTGTGTTATATTTTTTTGCCTCTTACATTATAGATTAAATATTAATATTAATAATATTAAATATTAATTTTATACTAAAGATATATAGATAAGTCAAAATTGTACTACAAAAAGAACCAATAAATTTTCGGTTCTTTATATTTTAGTATTTGTGACATATTTGGGCAGATTTTTTTTCCCTCTTTGTTGTTTTAAAAAATCATATTTATGTTTTAAAAAATTAATCAAAAGAACATGTGTGTGCTATGGTGCATATTTAATTTTTTTTACACGTGACACTTTTTCTTTCTCCTATATTATATATAGATAGATGTTTGTATACATATGGCTAGTATACATACCCGTGAGATGCGCGATATCAACTCTATTCATAATAAACATATTGATTTGTTAAACGGTTTCAAAATACATTTTTTTATTAAATGAATTATAAGATTTACATTGTTACAATCCAAAATTAAGTGTCAACATACATGATAGAATGTTAGTATATTTAACACCTCGACCATTTATAGTAGTTAATAGTTAATAATTATAAAAAATTAATCAATATATAAGCTCGGTTCATTATCTAAATTTGTTAGCAATTAGTTTTAATTATTTACTTTATTTATTTGAAAACAAATAATTTATTTCAGTTATATGTCTTCTATACATACTAAGAATGCATCATATTAAAAAGTAAAAGATACCTAACATATAATTATATAATTTATTTATTTATACCTTCCTTTCTCAACTGAGAATTAATTTTTTATTTATTTCAAGCTTTAAATTTTTTATGAAAGAAAATCTGCATTATTAAAAAATAGGACATATAGCAAAATATGGGTTTACAACACATTATCAAGCTTATTTTTTGGGAACTTATCATTTTTTTATACTAAATATTAAAATAATGTGCATTTATTTTCCTATAAAGAAGGAGTAGTTATGAGAAATTAGTTTAAATATGTAGCATAAAAAATCTAATAACTTTCGACCAAAGATAGTTCTAGATGTACTAATTAAAATTTACTGTTAAGTTTAAAAAATGAATATAAACAATCTACATTTTCTTTTTGCTATTAAGGAGGAACAGTTACACGTAGTCCGTTTAAATATTCTGTATAAAAATTCTCATAACTTCTTATAAAAAAGAGTCCTAAATGTGGTTATTAAAATTCATTTTTAAAATAAAAATTAATGTAAATAATTTAAAGTGTTAGGCACGACATATTAATATTAAGTACACAAATATTCAAAAGGTGGTAACCAGAATACAATAGATTATTTGAATTCTTCCATCCATGGAGCCCCCTAGAATTTCCCCAATTGTGAAGATGAACCCCAATTTTAGTTAGGGTTTCTTCCTATATTATGGATATTGTTGTATGTTGATCCAATTGAGTGGATGATGATCAATTATGATAGAATTAGTAGTGAATCATGTTATTATTATGAATTTACATGTTTTCTATGCCTAACCCTAGTCTAATTGATGAAATTGAAGTAATGTGGATTTATGCCTTGTGAAAGGAAATCAAGGGTTTATTGATGATCTTCTAGAATTGATGATATGTATAGTAAATTGTTCAAGACTAAAAGCATGTAGACATTAATTGAATTAGAATAATGTATATGTGATGGATCATGACTAGTAAGGCTTGAGATTGAATCTTTATGACGACATATGACTAGAATCACCCATTTGCCTAATGAAGGACAGCATATGCCTTACCCCACTCACTCTCTCGAGCTGAGTGTTAGGATATGAGACTAGGGCTCACCCTCTCGGGCTGAACCTCATGTCGACCCACTCCTTAGGCCATCTGTCTAGAGGTCTTGGTTTCGTGACCTCCCTCTCAGGCAAGCCAAAAACACATGGGTGGTTTTGTATTTGCAAGAACAAACCCATTAGATTAAACCACAATCACTAGTGAAATCACCATTAAAATACATCTAACTTATCAGGAAGCAAAACCCAACAATAATATCGACACATATTTGCTAAATCACACCCCAAGAATGGGGGTTTTTAGCCATACATCAAGAAATAACAAATACACCTAAAATGATACTAAAATCAAATGGGTATTGAGACAAAATAAGCATTTGAGGACACTATTTTTATCAAAATAAAGCCCTAAATGAGTCCAATTTGTGGACTCGTCAACACCCCCAACTTAAACTTTTGCTTGTCCTCAAGCAAACTCAAGTTTAGTCATTCAACAAGGTGTCTCAAATAGTACTACACAAGACTAAATCAGGAATGCACACAACCAGACTCAAATTTACTTATGCAAGGATCAATTGTGTACTCAAAGATTCAAGTTGTGACACACCATTACCAAAGATTCTCACGCTTGCAATACTTGCTACTTGTACATTCAAGCTTAACATGAAGTATCTAAATGCCCTCACATAAAGAATGATTCCATATTCACACACAGAGGTTAATCAATTCAAGATCAGGAATCAGATGCAACGCTCACACTCAAAAAGAGGAACACAATGCATGTTTTTACCCATAGGTTTGCCATTATTTTCCAATCGACTTTCAATTCGGCTTACTCAAGATCAAAAAGGTCTTTCTAAGGCTTGTAATGGGGATGAGTGCAAAGGTATGGTCATTTAGGCCCAGTGACTTTTTCCTCTTGAGATGTGGTATTCTCAAGACATTCCTTTCTTTTCCTTTATCAATTTTTTTTCTAGAGTTTCTAAGTCATCTTTTTATTCACCTCCATGCATTGCTTGGAAACCTGATTTCCTTAGTACTTTATTACACACACATATTATTTTTGTTTTTTTAGGGATTTCCATTGTTCTGCAACGCCATGGGGTAAAGGGGACTTTTCTTACACTTCTTGACTTCTCCTTTTCCTTTTTACCACACCCCAACTTAGGCTTTGTCCTAAGTTGGCTATTCGCTAAACCACATATCAAGAGGATTATAGGTAGTGGGTCAAGTAAGGTCTAGGGTTCATCAAGGTTCTTCCAAAGAGAGGTAAAGTTCAAAGGGTGTTGAAAAGAGTTTCACATGCTCACGGGTAGGCCACAAAAGGGGTATATGTCAAATTTGGCTCAGACTCTTTAAAGTTGCCTAAGATCATTTCAAGAGCACACCTTTCTAAGTCAATCAGACTAACATGGCAAATTCTAGGTTTATTCATGCAAGGTTCAGGGCAAGCTAATCATACAAGGCATCGACACTTAAGTCAAACAAGACCACACACTTTCTCTAGTGTGCAACGGTCATTACATCAGAATCAATTCGATGCATGGCTAATCACAACGAGATGCAAAGGGTTCACATATTGTCTATGTAACTTCATTTGGTCTCGTGGTAGCCGTACATTCATGTTAGTTCGATTGAGAGGACTATTCAAGTCATCGGTATTGATCGAAATCGGGACTCAAAATTTTTGCAAAAGAACAGCCACATCTACTCACGAGGGGTGGCAAAAATGTGCGAAAAATTCAAAAAATTTCGGAAGGGTCAAAATCATTTTGCAAATAAAAGAAAATAGAAACGGAGCCATAAGCTCAAATAATCGCAAAGCAGTTTTAAAAACATAATTAAAAATAAACAACCCAAATGTACACCAAAACACAAGTATCTGAAACAAGCAAAACAAGGTGGGCCTCACCCAACCACAAATAAGAGCGTTTGTCCTCAAATGCAAATAAAATTAACCAAGATTTTGAAAATAGCAAAGGTTAGAGAGGGAGGTAAAGAGGGGATCCTGGATAATAGGTCGCTTTATCTGTCTAGGCATCAGTACTCGCAGCATCTCCTTGAAGTGAAACGATGGTCCCCGGAGTATTATTGTTTTGGTCCTCATTGTTTGCCTCTGCCTTGGCCTCTGCAGCAAGATTAGTTGCAATCATCCGATCTATCTCATGAGCTGCTCCGAAGGTCCGTATTGCATTAACTAAAGTTTGAGCCCATGGATTCACATTAGGGTTGATTGGAATTCGTCTCTTTGCCCTGACTTCCTTGGTATATTTCCTTTGTCTGGCTAGCTCTGCTTTCTTTTCATCGTTTTTAAACTTTCATGCTCTTATGTGCCTGGGTGGATCATTTCTCCTTGCTACTTTTGGTCTAGCCATTTCTTTTGTGCCGATTTAGATAGTACTGACGTGCTAGTTGGCAATGTGATCCAAATCCGAGCACAATCAGACACTTAAATACTCTAAAAATGCATGAAATAAAAGGCTAGAGTGCGGGTGTGAGTTATATAGGACGAAGCAGGGAGAGTAAGTGAATGAAATAGAACTTTTAAACATATGTCTTGTAAAAACCATCCAGTTCCCGCTCATTCGGCGATTTTAGTCAAGTTTGCTTATTCACTCGGCGAACCGCTAAGTGTCTAGTTTCTTCGCCAACTGTAACAGGCTCTACATCTCATGTGAGGATTCCAATCGATGGTTTTCATCAAGATCGCCGACATGGTCGGTGATGCGCCACTAATTTTCTTCAGACCGCCGAGTTTTACAGGATCCAAGCTGACAGTGCCTTGTGTCAGATAGCGGAAAGAATCGTGTTCACCGATCTTGTCGGCGATCCACCACTGGACCTATTTCTTGCCTCCATATACTATTTCAATCACCTCCCATACTTTAACATGTAAAACAACACACCATTATTATACTAGTAATTAGGAAATACTTAAAGGGTTTTGGGTTGCCTCCCAAACAGTGACTTAGTTAACATCGTGGCACGACAGAAGTCCACCTTCAAGCCTCACTCTTGGGGTTAGTAATAGTATCACTAGGCAAACCCCTTGTTGTCTTGGATTGAGATGAGACGAGATATGGCCCATTTAGGTCTCTCACTGCTTGATCGAAACTGAATAAGAGGTGACAGTCTGGCTGAGGGTAGACATGTCTTCTTTCATACCTTTAAGCATTTTGTCTGACACTTCAACATTGTTTAGGATATGCGAGAGCATATCCTCAGACCTACCACCTTCCAAATCCTTGGGCCTCTGATGCTCGTGGGGAGGCACATATTTATCCTTCTCTCCATCCTTCCAATTTGGATTAGGGTCCCTCCATTCATGATCTCGATCCTTCCCGCCATCGTCTCTAACCCATCCTTAGTTACCACCCTACCTTGTGTAGTTTGACCGATAGCCCCCGCCTTGGTTAGCTAGAAAATTTACTTACTCGTCATACATGGCTTCAAACTTCATCTCCTCAGGATTCGCACCCCTGATTCCCACAGCATTGACACCATGGGTACCAGACCCCATGACATTTTTGGATAAAATGTCAAGCTGCGTCATGATCTTAGCCATGCTTTGGTCTCTCTCATTATCTTTCTCAGCCTGCTCCTTGGATAGCTGAAATGTGACTGGTGAGACCTGGTCTTCGCGGGTGTACCACACCCTGTTGATGGTTGTCATGCCATCGAGAAGTTGAGCTGCTACTGCATATGGTTGCTACATTAATCCTCTGGGAGAGAGTTGGTCAGCTACACTTTTGTTTACCGAGTCTAGACTCCGGTAAAAGTATTTAAGGAGCACATTATCAGGTAGACCATGGGTTGGGCATTGTAGCACCAATTTCTTAAACCGGAGCCAAGTTTCATGCAGAGGCTCTCCATTCAGATGCTTAGAGCTTTGGATGCTATCCCGAAAAGTCATCATCTTCGAGGGAGGGAAAAATCGCACATTAAATACGGTGATCAACTACTCCCATGAAGTGATTGAGTTACGTGGCAACTCAGCTAGCTACTTGCACACTTCCCCCAAAAATGAGAAAGGGACTAGTCTTAATCGAACTGATTCCTGAGAGCTGTTCTTGAATGAGAAAGGTCCACACACATCTACGAAGTTTAGAAGATGCTCATATGGGTCCTCATGAGCTAATCCACTGAAGAGTACCTTTAGTTGCAAAAGTTACAACATGGTGCTTGTTATGTGGAACACCACATTTCCCTCTGCTGAAGGTAGATGGATGGCTCCAACATCTCCCATGAGATGTGGATCATTGATGTTGGCCTCTTGGACATCGTTGAGGTTGCCAATGTCGTCCTAATGGCTCACTTAGCTCCCGTTACTACCGTTAACACTCATGCTTTCTGAAATGATTACACAATCAACAGAACAAAACTAAAGATTAAATTAGTAAACTACCACTAATAAGAACAAAAAGTCTATTAAACTAAAAATTATCAAACAACACCACTCCCCGGCAACGACGCCATTTTGATGCTTATCATGACCAATGACACTAACCTACAGTACGAGTGTCTACGATCGTCGATAATATAGTATCCCAACCAAGGATTGGGGTCGTGTCCCAAGGAAGTGGTTTTGAAAATTAGTAGAAAAATAAAATTTAGTTCAAACTAGTCGTAGCTAAAGACATTAACGATTAAAAACATTGTAAATTAAAAGAGGTGATACAAAGGTGTCAAATATCAAGGGGGTATGAGTGTGAAAGAGTATTCTCTTAAGTTCACCCAACTATCCAAATATGCTCCAACCTTAGTGGCAAATTCGAGAGCTAGAATGAATAAGTTTGAAATATGGGTGTCCGGTTTGGTTGAAGAAGAATGTCATGCGGTAATGCTCCATCATGACATGGATATTTCAAGGGTCATGGTATATGCTCAACAAATTGAGGAAATGAAACTTAGGAAAATGATAAGGAGGCAAAAAGAGCTAGGCCCGATGAACAAAGTCAACCAAGGTCCAAAAAGAGGTACTACAACCAAGATTCCCCAATGGTCAACAATGATAGGGTGTATAACCCTAATTCTCTAGGAGGAAATGGAAGTGGTTCTTCTTTTGAAAAATCTATATGTGCCAAGTGTGGGAAGCAACATTTGGATAAGTGTCTTGCCGGCACGGATGAGTGCTTTGGGTGTGGAAAGAAGGGCCATAACATGAGAGATTGCCCAACACTAATGGCAAAAGGGAGAGAGACCAAACAATTTTCTCTTGATGGCCCGGATCCTAGTGCTCCAAAGAGAAACCGTTTCTATGCTCTTCAAGATAGCAAGGACAAAGGAGCTAATCCGGATGAAGGAACCGGTAAGTGATAGTTCCTTATGGGCATGAATGCCTTGTTAAAGTTCTTAAGTTGTTTTCATGTTTGCCTTAGAATGGGTTTGCCCTTAAGGGGGAGAGGGTATGTTGAATAGTAAGGTTGTGGAGAGTCTTGATATCCTTGTCACTTTCTTCTATTCTTAATCAAGCTTGAGACCAAAAGTTCCTTGTACCTTGTTTCATGTTTTTGAGTCATGTGTGAAAATGTGTTTACATGTTCTCCTTATGTTATGGATGTTTTAATGAAATTTATGCTTATATGAGAAAATGAGTTTCATGATTGTGTTCCTCATGTTGATAAGCATCTATGATGAGTTGCCTAAATACTTCATGAGTTGACTTGGTGAGCATGTTTAAATGTGTTTTTGAAAAGAGTTGCATAATTGCCTTATGATGTTGTAATGAGCATGATGTGAGTTGGAGAAGGAAGTTCCTCTAACGAAATGAGAAATGTTGATGTTTTGGTGCATAATGAGTTTGTAGAAGTAATTCCTACTTTCTTGTAATGCATTGAGCTTATTGATGTGGAGTTGATGTTCCTCCAACGTTTATGCATTTATATTGATGTGTCATTCATGATTGGATGCTAGTCTTGAGTCGTTTTACCTTAAACTGTTTAAAGTGTGATTCGAGGATGAATGTTCCTAAGTGGGGGATAATGAAACTTCTTGAAAATGGTAGGTTAAACTAGAGCCTAAGCGTGGGGGTTAACGTCAAGAGCTAAGGGCAAGGGATAAGGGTTTTGGGTGTAGCCCATGGTTTAGGAACCTAGGCTACCTAAAACTAGTCCTAGCTACTGCCTTCCTAGACCACGAGGGTCTTCACGACCCGTGGTGGCCACCACGAGTTGTGGTGCCACCCGTGGTTGGCTAGGTAGTAAGACCTAGAAAGGTGCCAATACAAGACACCTCTTCAGGAGCCACTTCACGGCTTGTGGTCATGACCACCAGCCATGGGATGGCTCGTGGTCATGACCACGGGCCATGGGAAGGCTTGTGGAGTTGCCTTAGCTTGGTAGGAGTTGTGCATTGTTGAGGAGGCTTCTGCCTCAAAGATCACGGGAACCACTAGGAGCCGTGGTGCCTTCGACGGTCCATGGTCGTCAATATCACTTGGTGGCAAGGCACGCAAGACAACTTTGCCAAGTTACAGCCTCCATGACCACGACCATCACCATGACTCGTGGTCTTGACCACGGATTAGGGAGGTCTCATGGACTTGCCTTAGGCCTTTGAGGACTTTGCAAGTTGGAGGAGTACACTGCCTAGGGGACCACGAGACGTGGTGCCCTTCATGACCCGTTAAGTTTGGCGTGGTCCCTAATGGGGTTGCCTAAAATGAGGGTGTTTAGGTAGTTTCGTTTTAATTAATTAAGGTGTGGGGGTTGATTTTAATTGGTTTATATCACTATTATATATAGTTTTATGTCCTAAAATGATTCATTTACTCCTTATTTCCCCAAACAACCAAAAAGTTCCTCCTTTCAAATATTCTCTCCCTAAACTCAAGGAAGAAGAAGGAAGCCATTGAAGCTAGGGTTGGTGGATTCCAAGGTGTTTCTTCCCCAAATTTCGTGGGGAATCAATAGCAAGGTATGGTAGTCTTCATCCTTGTCTAACCTTTCATTCAAGGAGCCAATTCCAAAGCTGATTTCATGTTATCAAAAACCTAGGGTTCTACTCAATTTCATTGGTTCCTTCTTCAAACGTTTTCAAATGGTTATTAATGACATATTATAATTGTATTAATGTTTAATTGATGATTTATGATGAAAATACTCTATGAACCCATGATTTCTCTCAATTCCTAAATTGTGTCTTTATGAAGTGGGTTTGATAATTATGAAAGCTTATGAATATAATTTGTCTAAATTTCTTTGGGTTATTGAAATGTATCATTATCTAAGCCTTATTTATGGTAAATTTTTGGTGTGTTGATGATTTGAGATTCATGGCCTTGAAGGCATAGTATGAGGAATTGAAGTATTATCATGATATCTTATATATGAATGTGACTCCAATAAAGTTAATGTGATCTGGTTTAGAATGTAATTGTGTTATGATTGGATGTTATCTCTCTATTAGCACTTATAAATAATGATGATATATGTGAAAGGCTATTTTCACATACACACACACTTGAATGAAGAATGAATGAAGTCTTCTATGATAATGTTAATGATGATGGGTTGATTGAAAGGATATTCTCAAGTATACTCTAATGAATGATAATGACTTGTTATGAAAGGACTTTCTCACAATAAGGGGATGCTTAGGTGAAAGGCTATTCTCATCTTTGAATCTATGAGTTTTCCAATGAATGAATGAATGTTGGGTTTGGGATGGATGCCCTCACATGAGTTGAGGCGGGGTATCTAGTAATAATCTCTTATCCCATAATGAACGAATGTAATTAATGTTAAGTACTCCGTGGGGAATAATGCCAAGCGCCGAATGGATAGTGATATGAGATGGAAGCTCTCACGTGCATTGAGGCGGGGTTTCTAGTAGTAATCTCTTGAGATGGATGCCCTCACATGAGTTGAGGTGGGGTGTCTAGTAGCAATCTCCCTATACATTAAACTATGTGCTCACACAGGTCTAGCTAGTGGATCCACTTAAGCTAAAAACAATGGTCCCACCTTAGGCAAGTAGGAATCCCTTATCCGGTGAGGGTGATACCGGGATTCCGTAAATTGCTCACATTGTCTATGTCAGTTAAGGCTTACCCCCACAAATAATGTTAATGAACTATGGCTTCTTAAGAATGTACTACTTAGTGTGGGTGGTGGAATGGGACGCCATCTATGCATTGCATAAGTAGGCTTTGAGAGAGGTTGTGGTGTGTTCCTTTATAATGTTAATGAAATGAATGGACTCTTATGATCATGTTAATGAGAATGTTGATCTAATGTCTAATGAATGAAGGTGTTGTTAATGTAATGAAACTAATGAAGAATGTTGACTTATGGTTAATGTGATGATGCATGGTATAGTTGGATTGTATTACGAGTTACTTCCTTGTTATGACTTGTTGTATATGAATGTGCCTTGACTATGGTGACTTCAAATGAGTACTTAGTGTGAGTAGTAGTATGGGATGCTACTTGCATATTGCACAAGTATGACTTCGGGTTGTCTTAGGTAATGACCCTTATATGTTGATAAGACTTATGAAAGGTTTATGTCTCTTATGTATGTGAATGGTGTGAAGATGCAAAAGTTGAATGGTAAGTTAACTTGTGGTGACCTTAAAGTGGTACTTGGTGTGGATAGTGGTATGGGACGCTATTCACACATTGCACAAAGTATAACTTGAGGGTTACTTGAGGTGAATGCTTAATGTGAAGGTAATGGTTTATATGGTGATTGAGTTCTAATGTGGATTAACTGACTTATATGTTGATTATGTTTCTAATGTGGTCAAATGATTTGTATGTTGGTTATGTCTTATATTATGCCTCTGATGCTTATGTTCATGAAGGTTTAATCAAAATGGTGTATATCATGGCTTTCAAACAAAATGTCCGTCTTAAGCTTTTTTTTGCATGGATATCATACTTAGTACTTAATTGTGCTAACCCATAATTTGTTCATGTTTTACTACAAGTGTAGATTCCCACAAGTGATTGCTTCTCTCTAGTGCATATGCTTGGAGTGATATTCTTCCAAGATCAAGTGGTATGTCCTCATAGATCGAGGACAAATACTTTTAGTCTTTTCCTTTCTTTCATGTAATAGATAGTTGTTAGTCTTTTGATTGTCAACGGTTGTGTCCCTACTTTAGTTTTCAAGATATTGTTTTAGATGGCCATGTGAGACTTAGAATTCCGCTGTGTTTTTAAATGAAGTTTAAATGTTTGGATTTGAATATGTTTTTAATTCTGCACTATTTCTATATCCAATGCAATGAAATGCTATAAAGCTTGTATGAGACCCATTTGGGTTCAACGCCGTCGCATCTAGGGGATAGCCTTACATCTTGACAACATCACCATGAGCTTTCCCACTACCCGTGGTCTTCACCACTGTCCGTGAAATGGCTCATGAAGGTGAGCCAACCTTGTGGCAGCCTTGGTGAGCTACTTGGTAGCTTGGGGAAGCCTTGGATGTTGCCTTCGACCTTGCCCCTTTTCCTTGGCTCATGCCCTAAGCCTTGACTTGAAGCCCTCAAACTTAGCCCTAGTTGGCCTACTAAACTACGGGGTGTTACAAATGACCTCTGAAAAGATATCTCCAATACTCTTTTGAACTCATTACTATCTTATTCTCAACACTTGACTTGATTTCTCATCTTATCATTTCCCCCTTAGGTCTAAAGCTGACACATCAAAGCTATAGACCTATTTCATCATCTCTAAACTAGTCTACATCCCCCTTTACTCTAACACTCGAGAAAAGTTTATCTCATGACTACCGAACTCTCCATAAGCAGGTACTAAGACTTCCTTCTAAGATATTTCTCTTAACCTATTCTGATTGGCTCCTAAGGCTTCTTCATCTAACTCTTTAGGAAAACTACACTTGCACCAGCCTATCCAATAATGGTAGCTCAATTTCACAATCCAACCACACAGAAAACCATAACCTCAATTGGGACTTCGTCTGGCCACATACCATCTCGAGTGTACCTCTTAGTGCTATACCTTCATTTCTCTCCTCTATAGGTCATAATACCACATTTTCATTGCAAGGTACCATTTTGATCTCCTCACCTATTTCAGTTCAAACCTACTAAATCAGATCTCAAAACTAACACTATCACCCTCATGTTGCCATGTTTTGATCATGTCACTCATCTTAAATTCAAGATTAATGTCTAGTACTAAACATAGATATCAATATGATTGCTCACATCTTATACTAATTGCGACTACCAGGAAAATTCAAGAAACACTCACCCACTAAGATCTCATGATAAGTAGGAAATCTTTAGATCTCCATCTATCTAACTACAGATTACATTCATCTTTCATTTCACAACTTAAGTACTACTTACTCACTTACTGCGCATTACCTCTCAAATAATTCTATCATCCTCTGAATACCATAGGGTTGGGGGGGGGGGGGGGGGGGGGGGGGGGGGGGGGGGGGGGGGGGGGGGGGGGGGGGGGGGGGGGGGGGGGGG
>JAJOOH010013480.1:0-19621 GCA_029582605.1 Solanum gracilifrons
GTGATAATAACAAACTTTTATTCTCTAGAGATATTTACAAAATCTGGATAAGAGAAAATATAAGATGGGCTGAGGAGGAAAATTCTGAATGTGGCCCATAACATTAATTCCAAAACGAAAATCCATAAACTTGTAGCCCAAACATTATGAATTAGATGATGCATCTTTGGATTCCTTCTTCTCAGGTGAGGATAGAGAATCATGTTCAACACCCCCCTTCAAGTTGGAAGGGTGTGGAAAAACCCCCAACTTGCCAAGTAAGTGATGATGGGGAAAGCCGTGAAGCGGTTTAGTGAAGATGTCAGCCAGTTGAGACGTGGAAGGAAGGTAATGCAAAGAGATGAGACCAGCAAGAAATTGTTGCCTAACGAAATGACAATCAAGTTCCACGTGTTTGGTACGCTCATGGAAAACTGGATTTTTAGCGATATGAATAGCAGCTTGACTATCTGAATGGAGAGGGACTGGAAGTGATGGAGAAACAGTGAGGTCTGATAACAAACGGACAAGCCAGGTGAGTTCGGCAACAACCCGACGCATTGATCGATATTCAGCTTCAGCAGATGAAAGGGAAATCAAAGGTTGTTTCTTTGATTTCCATGAAATTGGAGTACCTCCAAAACTGATGAAATAACCACTGATAGAGCGACGAGTCTCCGGACACGAACCCCAATCAGAATCGCAGTAGGCTTGAAGGTCAAACACGGAGGAAGATTTGATGAGAAGACCAAGGCCAGGGTTGCCAAGAAGATAACGAAGACAGTGAAGACCAGCCTGATAATGAGGCATGCGAGGAGATTGCATGTATTGACTGAGGTGTTGCACGGCAAAAGAAAGATCTGGTCGAGTATGAGTCAAAAAATTGAGCTTGCCGACAAGTCTTCGATAAACAAGCGGATCAGGAAGAATATCACCAACATTGGCACGAAGCTTGGTGGAAGGCTCCAAAGGAGAAACAACAGGTTTCTTGTCAAGACAATCAAACTCAGAAAGGAGATCAGTGGTGAATTTTCTCTGAGTCATAATCAACCCCTGTTTTTCTCTAATCAATTCCAAACCAAGAAAATAATGAGCAAGTCCTAAATCTTTGATCTGAAACTCGGAATGAAGGAAAGACTTTAAGGAAGATATGTCGTCCAAATCATCCCCAGTAACTAAAATGTCGTCGACATAAACAGCTAGGATGCAAATACCAATAGATGTCGGCTTGAAGAATAATGAATAATCATTCAAAGAATGATGAAAACCTTTGAATTGAAGGGCAGCAGTGAGCCTGGCATACCATTGACGAGAGGCCTGTTTTAACCCATAAAGAGACTTATTGAGTTTACAAACTAGATTAGAACCAGAAACCTGTAAACCAGCAGGGATCCTCATATAGACTTCTTCTTGTAAATTACCATGGAGGAAAGCATTGTTGACGTCCAATTGGAATAAATCCCAACCCTTTTTAATAGCAACAGCTAGTAGACATCGCACAGTAGTCATCTTGACCACAGGAGAAAAAGTTTCTGTATAATCAATGACAGCCCTCTGTACATCACCCCGAATCACTAGACGAGCCTTATACCTTTCAATTGAACCATCTGCTTTATATTTTACTTTATAAACCCATTTAGAAGGTAATGCTCGTTTTCCGAGTGGTAAAGGAACCAAATCCCAAGTGTGATTGAGTTGCAAAGCCTCAAATTCCTTTGCCATAGCATCCTGCCAACAAGGTTGTAAAGAAGCAGTTGAAAAAGAAGTAGGTTCGGGAATATGAGCAACAGAGTTTAAAAAAGATTGATTGGAGGGAGATAAGGCAGAAAAAGAAAGAATAGAAGGAGTGAGAGGAGTTGCAAAGCAGGCAGAAGTAACATTAGTGAAAGAGACAGAATTACATATATAATCTGCGAGACGAATAGGAGGATGAGAAATCCTAGAGGAATGTCGAATAGGAGTAGGAGAAGGAAGAGATGGAGTGATGGTAGGAGGAGAAGGAGAAGAGGAGGAAAGAGGAATAGCGGAAGGAGGAGACGTGAGAGGAGGAGCAGGAGGTGTAGCTGACTGAATGGGAGGAATATCTGGATGTAGAGGAGGAGGAGAAGGAAAGAAAGTAGAAGGAACAGGAGAGGAGGAAGAGATAGAAGAAAACGAAGGAGAGAAAGGAAAAAATGATTCATGAAACATGATATCCCTGGAGATAAAAATTCTTTTAGTAGTAAGATCTAAAGGCTTGTACCCTTTTTGATTGAAAGGATAGCCAATGAAGACACATTTGGAAGCTTTAGGGTCAAGTTTGGATCTGGAATGAGGTAAGGTACTAGCATAACAAAGACAACCAAATGATTTAAGAAGATGATAGGAAGGTGGTGACTGAAAAAGTATCTCATAGGGTGACTTGAAAGTGAGGACCCTTGAAGGAAATCGGTTGATTAAATAAGTGGCTGTTAAAAGACATTCCCCCCAATAAGATAAAGGAAGATGAGATTGAAAAAGTAAAGCCCGACAAGTTTCCAAAAGGTGTCGATGCTTCCGTTCAACAACTCCATTTTGTTGTGGTGTGTAGACACATGTTGTTTGGTGAATTATTCCATGAGAAGAAAGGAAATCAGAATTGGATAAACTGGAGCCTAGTTCTTTGGCATTATCAGATCTGATAATTTTAACTTTCTTCTGAAATTGTCTTTCAACAAGAGTTAGAAATTGTTTGAGAACATGGAAAGCGTTACTCTTGGTTTTAAGTAAATAGGACCAAGTTCCCCTACTATAATCATCCACGATGGTAAGAAAGTATCGAAAGCCATCATGGGTAGGAACTTTGTAGGGACCCCAAGTATCCACATGAATCAAGTCAAAAATTGAAAGAGTGGAAATAGTGCTAGAAGTAAAAGGCAATTTAGATTGTCTAGCTTAGGCACAAACATCACACGGAAAAGGTAAAGTAGGCAATGAAAAAGTAAAAGGGGAATTGGAAATATTCTTCATATTAGAAAGAGGCAAATGCCCTAATCTTTGATGCCATAGGCTTACATCGTCATTGGTAAAAGTAGAGGAAACAGAAACGCCTAAATCACTAGAAGGAAAATGACAAACAGACGTAGACAAAGAACTACTAGCTGAAACTGAACAAGATGAGTCTGGAACCAAGCTGGACTGGATAGGTGCTGATTTGAAAATGTAAAGGCCATTGTGAACTTCACCAAGAACCAGTGGGCTCTTCATAGAAGGGCCCTGAAAAACAGCACCAGAAGAAGAGAACGTTAGCAAGCAGTGAAATTGAGAAGTTAATTTGTGAACAGAAAGAAGATTGAACTTAAAATCAGGAACAAAAAGAACATTATCAATCACAAGATCAGGCAGAATATGCACACTCCCTTTATGTGTCACTTTGAGTTTGTGAGAATTTGGCAGATTAACATACAGAACAGTAGGCAGATGAGTCACATTAGACAAGAGTGAATAATCAAAAGTCATGTGGTCGGATGCCCCTGAATCTAGTATCCAAGAATTAGAAGTGAGGTGAGAAGAAAAAGAGTAGAAACTAGGATTGAAATGTGGCGTAAAAATACCAGCACAATTGGCAGATGCATGAACATCAGGAGATTGACCACCTTGCACATTACTAGTGCTATGAGCAGCAAACTTTTCTTTCTTGGACTTGGTAAACTTAAAATTAGGAGGGAAACCAATCAACCTATAACATTTGGAAACCTCATGATTGGTTAACTTGCAGTGAGTGCAGAAGAGTCCAATTTTGGTTTTGTCAACCTGAGTCCTGAACCTCCCATCCTGATTTCCTGAAAAATTTTGAGTATTGTTGAACCTTTGATTATGTCCAAACTGTTGATGTGACACCGAAAAAGCACCATATGAAGGGCTAGATTCCATATGCACTTCTCTTTGCTTTTCATCTTGAATGAGCAAAGAGTATGCCTGACTGACTGAAGGCAGAGGATCCATCATAAGGATACTACTCTTAACGCTTGAGTAAGAGCTATTGAGTCCCATGAGGAACTGAATCAACCTCCCATCCTGATGAGACTTGATGGTTTTTATTTTGCCTCCACAAATACACGCACAAGAACAATGATTGAAGGTAATGAAAGCATCAAGCTCATCCCAGAGCTTCTTAATTCTAGTAAAATAACCCGCTATATCAGTGTTACCCTGTACTGCATCAGAGAGTTCTTTTTGAAGCTAATATAGTTGTGCACCATTGCATTGTCCAAACCTGGCTGATAGATCTTTCCATATTTCTTTTGCAGTTCTAGAGTAGAGGACAGATTCAGCAATGTCCTTTGAAAGAGAGTTGAGGATCCATGAAATGACCATGTCATTACATCTAGCCCAAAGCTTGTGAGTAGGATCGGAAGGCAGAGGCTCAGCTAGACTGCCATCGATCAGTCCAAGTTTGTTTTTGGCTGACAAGGCAATGACAAGAGCACGACTCCAGCCAGCATAACCCTTACCATCTAATGGAGAATTGACCAATAACATTCCAGGGGAATCAGAAGGATGAATATGGAAGCGACTGGCAGAGTCAATGAGAGTGCTGGACTTGGCTGGACTTCTGATGAAGAAGTATCAACCATTGCAAGGAGAAGAGAAAATCAAGATTAGATGAAAAAATGAGAGGGAAGAAACAGAGAAGAAGAGCACCTATTGCTTTGATACCATGTAGGAAAACAGAGTATTCTGGGGAATTTTTCTCTTGCATTCATCACTCTATCAAACCTTCTATATACAAGCTAAAAGAAGCAAAAAGAAAGTTCTACCCTAACTAATTCACAGCTGTCCCTTTTCCTATTGGCTGTGACCATAACAAACTTTTATTCTTTAAAGATATTTACAAGATCTGGATAAGAGAAAATATAAGATGGGCTAAGGAGGAAAATTCTGAATGTGGCCCGTAACATTAATTCCAAAACAAATGTCCATGAACTTGGGCCCAAACATTATGAATTAGATGATGCATCTTTGCATTTCTTCTTTGCAGGTGAGGATGGAGAATCATGTTCAACATCTTTTGCTTATGAAACGTATTTAGAGTGTATTAAAGTATTTTGCTCAAAGCTCTCCTCTGTGTTTGCTCTGAAAATTTTTCCAACTTTCCAAAAAAATAAATCCCCTTTCAAAGTGAATAAGCAACTATATATATAGAAGGGAATCACTAGGGTTTCAAGTTTGGGAGGGAAGAGGCTGAAAAACCTCCTCAGCAACAAGGAACAATTCAAAATTTAAATTTCCAAAATCCTTTCACCATTTAGGACAAACAACCTTTTTCTTGCAATTTCAACCCATTTCGAAAGAAGAAAGGGGCTGGACGCTTGCTCTACTGCTACTGTACGATTTGAGAGGGACATTGGAGGAAGGAGACAACAAAGTTGTTGTCTTCTGCCTGGCTTGCGTGTTCGTTTCTGGGTTTCTAATTTTGCACGCTAGGAAGAAGATGCTGGGAGTTGGGTTCTTTTGGTATTTTCTGTTGTATGTATTGGAAAGTCATTAGGGTGGGCCAGTGAATGGGAAGAGGAATATTATAGTATTAGCATTGGGCATGAGATTTGGGTCGGTGGTTATTTATGAGTTGGGCTGAAATCTGGAAATTTGGGAATTCAAAATGGGTTGAAGAACAAAAGAGGAATTGGGTTCCTGGTAGTGGGCTGGAAAACGAATTGGGCCAAAAGGTGGCCCAATTTTGGGTCTTAACAATGGGTTGAAGGAAATGTTAAGAAGTGGCTACAATTGCAATTACATAAGATTACAATTATAACCGAACGAAGTTAAAAACTTAGCTGACTTGAATTTAATTGGTGAATTCGGCCAAAGTTAAATAAGATGAATTAATACTAATTAATTAATGTACTTCTTAACCTTAACAAAATAAAATAATTAACTTAATTTTAAACTAATGATTCAAAATTATAACCATAATTTAAACTAAACTAATTTAACAAAGTACTTACTAAAAATTAAAATCCCTTTGAGACGATTTTCAAATATTTAAGAAACACTAATTATACATATAACTATAAAATACTATAAAATCGACTAGACTTACTTAAAGTAACCTCGATAAATATTTGAATTTTATAAAACTAATTATTCTAAATCGTTTGAAAATTGAGAAGCTCGTGAATTAATTCTTATCGGGGTGAGTCAAAATTGGGTGTCAACATGCAGTGGAGAAGCACTCACATGAGCACGCCTCTTGTGTCATACCTCAGCATTCTTACCTTGAGTACTAAGGCAAGTTAGACAGTCATCATGAGTAGTATTCAGATCAACAATGTACATGTTCTTGCATCTTTTTTTTTTTCAAGATCATCACCCGAGAGAGCAAGTCTGTGACCACACATTTGTATGATAAGAACTTGACTTCATTTTTGTTCTTCACAAATATGTGAAACGCTTGAAAGATTGTACTCCAATCATTGATATAGTACACAACTTTAATAGAGTATTCCACAGATTTTCAAGTCCTGCCTACACTAAGAATGCACCATTTCTTGCCATTGCCAGAAGAGACACCTCCACACTGAAGTACCTTGAGAGAGAGGAAGTTTTCAATTTTCCCAGTCACATGCTTTGAGTATCCGAAATTCATGAACCACCACTAACTGTTACTACTTCCTCTCACTTGCATAGCAAATCACTTGTCAGCCTTGGGAACCTATTTGAGACGGAGTTCCCAGTAAGCAGATAACAGAGTGATAAGAAAGTCTTTTGTCCAGTAAGGCAGACTGGTTTTCTTCAACTTGATACCAGAAGCAGGACCATGTCCCTTATTTAATCTATTCCTCTGTTGGGAATAGTTTGACGAACTTTCTCCATATTTTTTCAGAACAGGACAATCCTTTCTAAGATGTCCATCTCAACCACAATGCACACACAACAAATTATCAGCATTAGAAACAAATTTGCTTTAGGATTGTACGGGGGATCTATCTTCTTACAACCCAGCCCTCTTCTATTGTTGTTTCCTTGACCAATTAGATTTGTAAGGATCTTAGAGGAATTGATCCATTTGAGGTATTTTTCAAGTTCCTCTTTTACATGGGCCAGGTTCCTCTCCAACTCAAGATTTCTTTCCAAAGGCAATTTTATTTTCATTTCAGCAGTATGCAGCTTATTTTCAAGCTCCAGCTGCATGCTGCTGGCCTCGTTCTTTCCTTTAAAAACTGTAGTAGCTGCCCTTTTTATCTTTTTCTTCAGTCTTAGATTTTCAGCTTCTAGAACAACCATTTGACTTTCAATATCCGATGTTTGGGCAACTAAAGCAATTTTTCCATCTTGAGAGATGTCTAGGCTATTGTTCACGAGATCCTTCTTAATTGTTAGTTCACTTATCAAATCAAGTAGTACAACAACTAGCTTTCTTAATTTACTGGTAGAAAAAGTATTCAAGTTTTGCTTGTCGAATGATAGGGTTACCTTTTCATCAGTATCTTCCTCATCTGACTTAGCCATGAAAACATCATCTGAGTCACTTGAGGAATTTTCCCATGCAGCTATATCCTTCTTTACTGTCTAAAAAAAGTCTTCTTTTCTGCTTGGCTTGTCACGGACCAGGTCCCCCTCTTTGTCTTTACTTTCTCCAGACTTAACATATTCTCCATGGTCAACTTTGTTTATAGAGCAGTCTCTAATGGAGTGACCTGGTTGATCACACTTGTAACATACGTTACTAGAGCTTGTAGCACTGTTGTGATTTTCTTTCTTCATGGTCTCATCTATTTTAGAAATTTCACTTTGTGACACCTTAGAAGCTAGTGATTTATCCCTTTTTGTATCTCCTTTTTGATCAACATCACCAGTCAGATCTACCCTCATGTCTTCACCTTTGAAAATGAGACCCTTCCCTTTTATATGCATCTCATAAGCTTGAAGATGCTCAAACAGTGCACACAGAGTCATTTATTCAGGTTCCCTTGTCTTATTGCCCGTCGCAAAACTATTTGTCCAAGATCTGGGAGAAATTTCCAAAATCTTGGAGACTTGTCTGCACAAGGGGATTGGTTCTTCAAGGAGCATGAGCTCATCTGTAATGGTGGAGAATCTTGTGCGCATTTCATGAACATGTTCACCTTCTTTCATGGTGAAACTTTTGAACTGAGCAGTAAAGAAATCTAACTTAGATTTCCTTTTTTCTTCCGTGCCCTCATAGGTAGTTCTCAGCATATCCCAAATTTCTTTGGCTGATTCGCACGAAAAGATCAGATCGTATTCGTCCATTCCAATGCTACACATAGGTAGCTTCTTGGCTTTGTAATTTTTCCAAACTTGTTGCTTGTCAGAGTCATTATACTATTTTCTAGTTTTAGGAATCACTCTTGTTATCTCTCCAACCTTAACCTCCTTGGTTGGCACATAAGGATCTTCACATATCACGCCCCACACTTCAATATCCTCAGCCATGAGATAGTCTCTCATTCTAATCCTCCAGTGTGTATAGAACTGACCCTTAAAAAGATGAGGTCTTGTGGAAGACTGACTTCTTTGCACACTCATTGGCGTCGTCATTTCCTTCAGGAATCTCTCTCTTGGTGCTAACCAGATAGAAAGCCAAGGCTCTGATACTAATTGTTGGAATGTATGTGTCCACCAGTGACCAGGGTACCAGGTCCCTCAGCAGAATAACAGTGGATAAAGTAAATATCACAATGTAAAATAGGCACACAATTTTTATGTGAAAACCTCCTTGCTCAAGGGAGTAAAACAACGACCTATCTCAACAGGACTTTTCAAACTACTTCCACTCTTCTCGAGCAAAAGTAAAAGCCAGTTTACAAAAAGAAATTAGCCTGCTAATCTCCATACTAAGCAATACCTCCTATCACTTAGTTGAGCTAGAGCCGATACCACACTACACACTATACTAATCCTAACTGATTAATATAGACTAAATCAACTAGCTCTCAGATGACTTAGACTTTGACTGAGCAGATACAACACTTTTCACTAAATCGTCTAACTCTAACCGACTTAGACCTTTCCACATAGAAATAAATATCCGAATCCTTTATAGACTAGGAACAAATTTACAATATACACACAGAAGTATAACTACTAAGACACACTCTGATGCTTGCAGCTTGATTAGGTCCTCGTTGTGCTTGCCGAAGAATACTCATTGAAAGTGATTCTTTGCAAGTGTTCTTGAGAATTTTCAAGTTGCAAAAACTGACAAAATTCAAACTCAACAAAGACGCTTCAGCACTCTATCAGGTCCCTTTGTTGAGCATGAGTATTGTTCTTCTTTGAAGATGATCTTCATTTAAAGCTTATGAATTTTAGAGAAAATCCAAATTTTTGTTTGCCAAGTCTTGAGTTTGTGTATTTTGGGCAGAGACTATATAATATCAACACAAACTCGTTGAGACAACCCTATTGGCTGAAAGCCTGTTGTTCAGAAAAGTTGCTCACCTACCATATCAGAGTTGGCAGCTTTTCTGACAACTGTCTTGTCACCTTTCATATCGCAGTCTTGCAGGGACCAAGTCCCTTGCAAACTTCTTTGTGGGTTCTTGAAAAGGCTGGCTAGCTGACTTCCTTCTTAGGATGAATGAATTTAATATGGTGTTTGTCATGTAGAAAATATCAACCATAAAAAGGTATTAAATGGATGGATTACCCTCTTTCCACATAATCTACACGAGCTTGGATCCACATGAAATCTACGAGGAGAAAACTGAGCAAAATGATTGAAATCATTTGGCATAGATAGATTGAGATGAATCTAAATAGAAGTGAGTAGGCAAAATACCAAAGGGTTTCAAGGGTATACAATTACGCCGAATTGAAGTCGAGTTTCAGCTCTGATTTGATTATGTATCAAGGAAGTGGCGCTGCACCTGGAAGTACTCTTCAACTTCCACTTTCCTAATTTGTTTTTGATATTTCTTAGTTGGTAGGTGTTGTCTTTTATTGTTTTGTTTATTTATTTGGTGGGTTGTTCACTTAGGCAACCCACATGTTTTGTATATATTTTCTCTTAGTTTAATAAATTCTTGACCCATGTGGTCTTTGATTTTAAAAAAAAATAATGCATATGCTTTGTCATTTCAGCTTCTATCAAACAGAACTCACGCAGTAGATCATGTACTCTACATGCTTTTATCTCACCATTGAATCTCCCTTCTATAGCTTGTATCAAGTTCCTGCTAATAAGGTCTTCCAAATAATGTTCTGCCACTTCCTCCAAGCTTTTACGACTTCCAACGGATGTCCTTATGAAACCTTCTGCAATCCATAATTGGATAAATCTCCGAGTATCAACCTGAAAGTCCTCTGGGAAACTACTCATAGAAAGAAAACAAGGCTTGGGGCGATTAGGCAAGTGATAGTAACTCAAACCGAGCACTCCTAAGCATTTATTTGGATTACTAGCAATGATTTCACTGAAGGTTCGGGCAACATCCTTCCAACCCTCTAATGTCCTGGCCACTTTAGAGAGATGTCCCGCAATCACTGAAATCATTAAGGGTAGTCCTTGGCATTTTTCTACTATTTCCTTTCCAATTTCTTCCAATGCAGGAGGATGATCATGTTTTGGTCCAAACACCTTATCACAAAGTAACTTCCAACCGTTTTCTAAACTCAAAAGGTTCATCTCATGAGGGCTACAATTATTTGCATACATTGCTATCTCGTTTTCCCTAGTAGTCAATAAGATTCGACTTCCATTATTGTAATTAGGAAATATTCTACTTATACTATCCCAAACATCCCTATTCCAAATATCATCATCAACAACAAGGTATCTTCGACCCTTTAGGTTCTTTTGCACCAGGTCAGCTAACTCATTGTCATCCATCTTATCATAATTTTTTGCGTTCACAATATCGGTTTGCTTTGAAATGCTGTTTAAAGCTTCTAACAATACATTTATTACATCGAAATTCTTGAGATATTGTAACCCAAGAAAGAATGTCAAAGTGATACCTGATTGAAAGATGATCATAAGCTTTTTTAGCAAGTGTTGTTTTGCCAATGCCTCCCATGCCTATTATTGTGACAATGTTGTACTCGTCCTTTTAACCTATTAACTATGATATCCAAATCACCATCGAGTCCCTGCACAATATCATCTTCCAACATTGGATAACTAGTAGGAGAAGTGCCAATCAAGGAATCCCCAGATAAATCGAGAACTTGATCAGTATCATGAGAAACAATCTTCATCACTTGTTTCTTTGTTGTATCCATTTTTTAACAGCTTTTAGTAAATCCAGGTGTTGTGAAATTCCAAATTTCCACCTCGAGACTTTGACAATTTGAGAACTTTTCAGCTCAAGAACCTCTTCAGCATAACTAGCAACAACTCTAATTTTTTCCTCCAATGTTTTGATCTTTTCAGTGTCAAATCTACTCTTGCTAGTATTTCAACAACCTTTTGGAAATATTCAGCAGTAGCATGAAGGGAATCGAGTTCAGCAGTGTGACCATGAAAGAGTTGTGGATTTCATTGGTCAAGAGTTTGAAGAAGAGAAATTACAGCAGTATAGGCAGCCATTAAGTCAATAAGGAAAGGAATTGAAACAAAATAATTCTTCAAGGAGTAGAGACTTGTTGTATCAAATCCTTTTTATTTTTTTTTTTATTTTTATTTTTATAAACGAGGTAGGCAAAGGGAAAATAGGAAAGGGAATTACAAGGTGGGAATTGAATCGTCACCAACAATGGAGCTACTAAGATTTCCCACCCTCTATTTCTTTTCCTTTCCTATAGTAGATAAAATGGATTTCTTTGAAATTTCTAATTGACAATAGAAACTACTGGGAAATTGATCCCAATAAAGAAATTTTTAAACGTTCTTCGTTGAATTGACAGCAGAAACTACATTGAAATTGCTCCCAAAGAAATTTCGGGGAAATCAAGTCTAAAGTTACACTTAGATGTAAATACTGTTTATTTGTGAATACATGAGATTTTTTTAAACATTTTAATAGGATATATGTGAGTCATTTGTATAACAGTAAGAGTATCTATGAGTCACTTTCATAACGGATATATATGAGTCAATTTCATAACGGAGTATATCAGGTCTAAATGATGAGGGGGTATATCAGACCCTTTTCCCTATTTTTATTTGATTTTGTTCACTTTTTTTGGTATATATAAAAAATTAACTTATTTTAAATACAAGACACTTAAAATCAAATATGAAAAAATGTTAAGAAAATAAAAGAAATAGAAAAAAGAGAGAAAACAAACAAAGTAGGTAAAAAATTAAAAAATTAAGTGTGTATTTGAGAAAAAATTAAATACAAGTCAAAGAAAAATATATTTTTTTAATGTAAACCAACTTATTATTTTAAATAAATGGCAAAGATAATAATAAGAATTTTTTAAAGATTTTTTTTTCTAAAAAAACATATATACATGTGGAGGCGCATGTATATCACTGCAATTAATTGAATTAGGTTGTGGCTCCACGTAAGCACATAAGGTGCAAAGAAATACAGAAAAAGAAGAAGTTTAGGGGTCATATGAAAAATAAAGCGTGTTTTTGAAATTTCGATTATAGTTTAAGGGGCTACTTATGCCTTTTTTCCAATTTTAATAACACAAGTTATAACAAAGCAGACCTCATAGTGTATCAAGAATGGTCAGTTGCAGAATTGGTCATATTGTTAAATTAATAGCCCTAATGCTTAAGTTATCAGAATTGGTCATTTGAGATCATAAATAATGGCCAAGTTGACCTTATATTAAAGGTTTTAAACGATAAAGTCATAAAATAACAAATAGATTGTATAGTAAATATGGGGTACACACAAAAAGCGCGTGTCGAAAGACTAATATATAATAAACGTTGAACCTCTTTGACTTGTTGTGTTTGATTACTTGTTCGTGTTTTGAACTTTCTTAATAAAAATCTTGGCTCCGCTACTAATTGAAAACAATCACTTTGTTCCTTGTTTGTTCCTCTAAAAGGCTAACTTAAAGAAGCAAGTTCCTCTGTGTGCCTTTGTTTGAGCTACACAACATAACTTTTAAGTGAAGAATGTTCAATATAATTTTCAGGTAGAAATCCTAGCTTCACCACCCTTCAATGATTGTAGCTCCGCCTTTACGTATGTAAGAAAATTGGCTTACAAAAAGTAGATTTTTGTGTAGAACAAAAGATATATAGTATCATAGCAAAGGGTAGACACCTCTGTTTCTTAGAAAATGGCACAATATTTATTTCTCTTTTCGTCAAATAACCAACATTTGCATCAAACTTTTTCTACCTCAAGAGATGGGGACTTTACGCCAATGTATGTACTTGCTTAATGTATAATTGCAATGAGTTTCAACATCAATGGTATACGATTAAAACGAAGTCAAAGTTCACAAAAAGTAAAAGAATCTTATTCATCGTCTACGTATCATGCTCCAAGACATCATGGAGATTATACAACTATCCTTCTACACATTTCTATCAGAAGCTAGATTATTACTTACTTACTGTTTAGAAGTTACAGTAATTGTTATGAATGATGTAGACCTTAAGGAAATTATTCCCCATATCCTCTTGTTCTTGTACAATATTTCTTGCAGAATCCTCAGCATGAGAGGGGCAATCATGTAACTCAATTGATTCCAAAGTACAAATATCCACAAAATCTGCTGGAATTTCTAGCAGCGTGTGGCAGCCCTTCAGAACAAGGCGTTTTAGATTTGGGAAGTTATTACAGCTAGCTTCCCATTGCTTAAGATTTGCACCACTCAGTAACAACAACTTCAAGCTGTTGAACTTGTTTACATCACTCAATCTCCATTCATGACTAAAGGTTCGACAACGTTTAAGTTTGAGCTCTTCAAGATTTGGCAACATCATAGAAGTTGATGATATGTCTACCCAATCAAAATCAATACACCGAGTTAAAGACAACCTCCTAAGTGATGTTGGAAAACCAATTCCCTTGATGGGGCGTCGAAAAAAAGATGACCAATAAAACTTGAATGCTTCGAGTTTTGTCAATCTGGACATATCCAATAGCTGATTGAAATTATTTTTATTTTCATATGGTAGATGAAAGATCAATCTCTTTAGATTGGGAATGCCAGAAAAGACTTCATTTGTACAACTGGTGGAACAAAGAATAGAAAATTCCTCTAGATTTGGCATCCCTGTCACAAGACTTTCTGTTCTAGGACAGGGTAAATAAAGGAGTCCCTTCATACGAATATACCTCAAGTTCTTCATCATCCATATCTTCCCAGGTAAAGAATAACTTCTATCTAAAGGATAACCACTAAAGTTGGCATCCCTGCCACAAATTAGAGTTTGCAAATTTTGAAGCTCTGAGATTGAGTCAGGAATATGGTTGTGAAATGGAAATTGGAGATATCTCAAATGAAATAACTTTGTAATTACTAGTGGAAATGACTGACAACTTACATTTTCATTGAAGATGGCCAATACCCTGAGAAGGTTGAAACTAGAGAGAAATTCAAGAGATTGATTAAAGTGAGAAAAAAGGTAAATAGATCTGGCGACAGGGGGTAATGCCTTACAATAATCATCAACTGAATAAGATAAGGCTTGAATGCTGAAGCGACGAACATTATGCTTTTGTGTTGGAAGAGTAGGGTGAGTTCTCTCAACATGCATATGCCTTGTCATTTCAGATTCTATCAAACAGAACTCGCGCAGTAGATCATGTATTCCACATGCTTTTATCTCACCATTGAATTTCCTTTTTATAGCCTGTATCAAGTTCCTGCTAATAACGTCCTCCAAATAATCAATTGCCACTTCCTCCAAACTTTTACCATTTTTGGAAGTCCTTATAAAACCTTCTGCGATCCATAATTGGATCATTCTCCAAGTATCAACCTGAAAATCCTCTGGGAAACTACTCATAGAAAGAAAGCAAGGTTTAAGGCGACTAGGCAAGTGGTGGTAACTCAAACTGAGCACTCCTAAGCATTTATCTGACTGACTAGCAATTATTTCACTTAAGGTTCGGGCAACATCCTTCCAACTTTCTAATGTCCTGGTCACTTTAGAGAGATGTCCCGCAGTCACTGAGATTGTTAAGGGTAGTCCTTGACATTTTTCTACTATTTCCTTTCCAATTCCTTCTAACTCAGGAGGATGATCATGTTTTGGTCCAAACACCTTATCACAAAGTAACCTCCAACTGTTTTCTAAACTCAAAAGCTTCATCTCATGAGGGCTACAAGTATTTGCATACATTGCTACCTCGTTTTCCCTAGTAGTCAATAAGATTCGACTTCCATTGTTGTAATTAGGAAATATTCCTCTTATACTATCCCAAACATCTGTATTCCAAATATCATCAACAACAATAAGGTATCTTGGACCCTTTAGGTTCTTTTGCACCAGGTCAGCTAGCTCATTGTCATCCATCTTATCATAATCTCTTGCGTTCACAATATCTGTTTTCTTTGAAATGCAATGTAAAGCTTCTAACAATACATTTCTACATCGAAATTCTTGAGATATTGTAACCCAAGCAAGAATGTCAAAGTGATACCTGACTGGAAGATGATCATAAGCTTTTTTAGCGAGTGTTGTTTTGCCAATGCCACCCATGCCTGATATTGTGACAATGTCTAGATCCGACTGTGGTCCTGTCAATCTTTTAACTATTATCTTCAAGTCATCATCAAGTCCCTGCACAATATCATCTTCCAACTTATCTGACAACATTGGATAACTTGTAGAAGAAGTGTCAATCAAGGAATCCCTGGATAATTCAAGAACTTGATCAGCATGATATGAAACAATCTCCATTACTTGTTTCCTTGTTGTATCCATTTTTTCAACAACTGGTAGCAAATCATGGTGTTGTAAAATTCCAAATGTCCAACTTAAGCTTGCGATGATTTGAGAAATTTTCATCTCAACAACATCTTCTGCATAACTAACAGCAACTCTTATTTTTTCCTCCAAAGATTTGATCTTTTCAGTGTCAAATCTACTCTTGCTAGCATTTTCAAGAACTTTTTGGAAATATTCAGCAGTAGCACGAACAGAATCGAGCGCTTCAGCAGTGTGACCATGAAAGAGTTCTGGATTTCGGTGGTTAAGAGTTTGAAGAAGAGAAATTACAGCACTATAGGCTGCCATATTAAGTCAATATGGAAAGTAATTGAAACAAAATAATTCTTCAAGGAGTAAAGAGGATGTAATTCAAGATATGAAAGTAGTACTCTTATGTATTTGTAGAAACTTGTTGTATAACATCCTACTCTCCCACTCTTTATCACTTCTCCTTTTCCTATAGTAGAAAAATGAAATTTTTTAAATTTGAAAAGGTAGTACTTAGAATTGAAGTAGAAACTACTGCGAAATTGCTCCAAATTAGAAGAAATTTCAAGGAAATTAAATGGCATTGAAATAACTACTATAGTGTAGTACTTATTATTGCAATAAAGATGGTTGTTGGATAGGTGAGAGTTAATAATTGCATAATGAACTTTTGAAAATATCATCCTGGCTGTTAGATGCACCGACACTATTTTTAGTGACGTGACACCTAATTTTTTAATTAGAAAAATCGAGAACATTAAACCAAAAATATTTAAACCAAAAAGCCTTCTATCGGACCTAGGTTACCCGATCTGAACAACTTAGATAATTTTGACTCATTTCTTATATTTATGTTAAGAAATTTACTTAAGTTGTATAATAATGTATCCTTAATTCAGTAAGCAAAAAAAAAGTGCGAGTTTAGAACCTTTTTTTTGGTAGTACCATCAAACGTGAAGTACATGTGCAACAGATCATATTTAGTACTCATTATGGCAAAAATAACTTTTAACAGCAATAAATATACATATTAACAAGGAGTGCTAAAAATTTTATTCGGCATTAGTTAATTGTCATTGGATCCAATGTCGCTATAGGCTTTAGGGACATTTACGAAGAGTGTTAATTGCTGCTAAAAATACATATTTAGTGGCAATTAAGCTATTGTCGTTAATTAATTGTCGCTACAGATCATTTTTGGTGTAGTGACTGTTTCTAGCCGAGCAGTAACGAAGAGGTGAAACACTGAATTGGTTTAAACTGCAAGCAAAAACTATAATTCTTTTGTATACTTCTGTTCAGATATGGACCTCTATTTATTTAAGATGTTAAACAAGAAAAATACAATGTAAAACAAGGAAAGGTTAAACCATGGTGTTCCAACATAATGTAGGAAACGACTTGTTACAGCGTCAACGTGCAAGCCAATTCCATCAAACCAGCTGCAACTTCTGTTGATGAAGAAACCAGCCTGTTGGTTAATTAGAACTTCTGTTGTTCTTTATGAGGGATACCTTCTCATAGTAGTTTCGAGTGAGAGATCTATTATGCGTTGTCTATGGTGTGTAAGAATCCAAAGTTTCACCGGATTTAGCTGATTTATGAATCTCTTGAACAGAGGAAAACAGATTCAAAGTGTGAAGTCAGTGATTCTTGTACCCCATAAGCAATGCATAATAGTTTGATACCTTAATCATTTCTAACTATCACATAACACAAAATATATATTACAGTACATCAATAGTTACAGTATACAAAATACGAAATCAAAAGTGGGCGAGACATGATTATTCCTAAAACATGAATTTTACAAACGATCAGAACATAAAAATGAAAAATTTTACTTTGCAAAATATTAACTATATATTCTGCATTTTAAAGATAGCATTAGATGATCCCGTGAAATAAGCTTCATTTTCCTGCATATGAAAGATAAAAAGTAGAAGTCATCATCTTCATTTCAAGGAAGTAAGATTAAACAAACATGAAAGAATCAAAGAACTTACTGGGAATGTTATGGATGTAAACCTTAAGGAAATTATTTCCCATGTTCTCTTGTTCTTGTACAATAATTATTGCAGAATCCTCAGCTGTAGTGCTGCAATCATGTAACACAATTGATTCCAAACTACAAATTTCCCCAAAATCTCCTGAAATTTCTTGCAGGCCGTGACACTTTTTCAGAACAAGGAGTTTTAGATTTGGGAAGTTGTCACTGCGAGCTTCCCAACACTTAAGATTTGTGTTCTCAGTAACAACAACTTCAAGCTTTTGAACTTGTCTTCATCACTCAGTATCCATTCATCAATCAATGTTTGACAATTTTTAAGTTTGAGCTCTTCAAGATATGGCAACATCATAACAGTTGAAGCTATGTCTGTCCAAAAAAAATCACTACACATAGTTAAAGACAACCTCCTAAGTGATGTTGGAAAACCAAATCTCTTGATGGTGTATCGAAAAAAACTTGACCTTTAAAACTTGAATGCTTCAAGTTTTGTCAATCTGGACATATCCAATTGCCGATCAGGAATTCTCTTTTGGAAATAAGGTAACTGAAAGATCAATCTCTTTATATTGGGAATGCCAGAAAAGACTTCATCTGTAAAATGACCAGAAAATTCCTGTAGATTTGACATCCCTGTCACAAGACTTTGTGTTCCAGGACTTGGTAAATAAGTGGGTGCTTCCAGACGTATATACCTCAAGTTCTTCACCATCCATATCTTCACAGGTAAAGTTATATTGAAAGAATAATTACCATTAAAAATTAGAGTTTGTAAAGTCTGAAGCTCTGAAATTGATTCGGGAATATTGCCATAAAATCTAACTTGGAGATATCTCAAATGGAACAACTTTGTAATCACAAGTGGAAATGATCTGAACTTGAAATATTTATTGTTCATGGACAACACCCTGAGAAGGTTGAAATGAGAGAAAAATTCCTGTATTACAGAATCATGATGGTAGATGGGCAACCTCCTGTGAAGCTTAATACGAGTTACAATAGGTAGATTCAATCGAGAAAATAAGTAGATAGATCTCGAAACAGAAGGTAATAGCTTATAACAATCATCAACTGACTAATATTCAGTTTGAAAACTGAAGCGATTAACATTATGCATTTGTGTTGGAAGAGTAGGGTAAGTTCTCTTAACATGCATATGCTTTGTCATTTCAGCTTCTGTCAAACAGAACTCATGCAGTAGATCATGTATTCCACATGCTTTTTGTAACATCTGGCAATTTGAAATAGCTAAGAAGAGGCTTAGAATTTGAAAACTTTCAATTTTTGGAAAGGATTTGAAATTCTGGAAAATTTGGCTAAGTATGGAAATCAGTGCTTTTTGGCCAACTTTGAGCAGTCATAAATTCTATCTCAGGATGAGTTAGGAGTAGTTCCAGTTATGGTTGTGAAGCTTGTGGAATGATCTTTCCAACGCCACCGAGTTTGCTCAATTCCGAGTTTTTATGAGCGAGTTATGGCCTTTGAAAGTTGGGTAGTTGACAAGGAAATCCGTCCGGGAATCATTAAGGGCATTTTGGTCTTTTCCCTAGCTATTTCTTTTGAGGATGTATTGTTGTATAGGGCTGATCTTTGGATCATTTTGTTCCATTTTTAAGAGAGTGAAGGCTAGGGTTTGAGAGTGAAGAAGAGAAGAAGAAGAGAAGAAGAAGAGGAAATCGAGGATATCAACAAGTTCCGTCAAGATCATCGTGGATTTTCGTCGGGGGTGATCCCTACCAAGGTATGTGAGCTTTTAGTGTTGGGTGATCCTTTCCCCCACACACTTAGCCCTTTTATTTATTGAGAAGGGATCGGATTCGTTGTTGAAGTTGTTGGAATTGTTGTTAGGGTTGTTAGTTGTT
>JAJOOH010013481.1:0-23204 GCA_029582605.1 Solanum gracilifrons
GATTGATGATCCTTAGTGTTTGGGGTTAAATCCATTGGAATAAGGATGGTTTAGAGTTGAAGAAAAAGGGAAGAAAAGTCGAGTTTCTGGGCAAGGGGGTTGGTGCGTCGTGCCTGCCAGCGCGCCTCAAAGGGGACTCTGAAGTCCAGCCCTTGGGGTGGCGCGCCACTCAGAGTGCCAGCAGGTGCCCTCTGAATTTCAACGGCTGGCGCTCCGCGCCTTGCAGAGCGCCAAGAACGCCATGTTCCCTCATTCTTTCCATGCTTTCTCATGCATGTTCCTAGGTATTATACCTATGTTTCTAAGTTGTTTCCAACACTTCAAGTTGCGTTTAAATGTCAAGAATTCATCCGTAAATGTTTGATCGTATATCTTGAATCCATAATCCAATTCAATTCGAGTTAGTATCAAAGTTAAAGGGAAGTTAGAGTCAAGTCAAGCAAAGTTAAGAAGTAAATCCAAGCAAGTCTTTAAATCTTTTCAAGAGTCGTTATTGAACGTCTTAACGTCGTTTTGAGTTTCAAGTCGAGAAAAGGGTATAGAGTTCCAAGTCAAATAAAAGAGTATCAAGTCTCAAGTTGAGTTAAGAGTTTCAAGTCAAGTCAAAAGTAAAGAGTTTCAAGTAAAGTAAGGAGTAAAGAGTCGAGTCCATTTCTCCAAAGTTATTAGGGAACTATGTACTTCCCAAAGAAGTTTCTAAATGTTTTTACATTTAAGTAAGAGAGGAACCATGTTTTTCCAGAAGAGCCTTTTGGGCTAAGTTTTGAGTAATTATCTATATCAAAGAAAGAAGTTATTTTAAAAGCATGAGCCAAAATATTTTTGGGAGTAGTATTGAGCACCGAATTGGGGACACGAGTTCATATTAAATCAAGTCCCCATAAGAACCATGCGCCAGCATGGGACTTGACGTATCATTCTTTTTAGATGATCACGTAAGATTAGCCTAGTGGATCCACTAAGCAAAAGTAAGGTCCTATATCACGGTAAGGTATAGGATGGTCCTCGGGCAACGTGAGGTAAGACGTTGTATCATCACTAGGGCTCATAGTGGTGGTTGTCGGTTAAAGAACCTCCCACAAAAGCTATATTACTTCTATATAAGTAAAGTTGAGTATCGTTTTATCCTTCACAAACTAAGTTGTTTACATTGTTTACAAGCTTTATATGTATTGCATGTGTCTTATTGCTTTACTATGAGTTCGGTTATTCATGAGTCGAACAAAGTCAAGGTATGTGTTCTCTCATACTCCTTTCAAGCTTAAGTTGTGGTTTAGTTTTACCAGCTCGCATACTTGTACATTCCATGTACTAATGCCAGTTGGCATGCATCGTTTTATGATGCAGACACAGGTACCCAGGTTCATCATCCAGCACGCCGTTGATCCAGTTGAGCACTCCAGAGTCAGTGGTGAGCCTCCTTGCTTCCGGACGACTCGGTTATTTTGATTAACCTAGTTTTGTTCTAGTAGGATGTTGTAGGGTCTGCCCGAACATCCATCTCAGTATTTTAGAGGCTTCATAGACAGTCAGTCAGTTAGTATTGAGTCGCTTATCTATATATATATGTAAATATTCTATTTTGAGACTCGAGTTGCCTTTTTTGGGACAAGTGTTTATCAGTTAAGTTGTTTATGTCTTTGTATGTCTTTGAGTTACTCTATTCCGCTGAGTTAAGAAAGCCAGGCCAAGGGTTTGCTTGGGGCCAACAATGGTTTTCGAGTGCCGGTCCCGCCCAGGGTGTAGGCTCGGGGCGTGACAAACTTAGTATCAAAGCACAGAGTCCAAGAGTCCTAGGGAGTCTATGAAGCCGTGTCTGTAAAGTCCTAGTTATCGGTGTGAAGCGCGCCACATCTATAATTGGGAGGCTACAACATTTAGGAAGATTTCTCACTTCTTTCACACTCATCTCGTGCGTTAGAGTTTATCTCCAGAAAGTTTCTTTTTAATCCGTACTTGCGCGTGTTTCAGATAATCATGCCTCCACGAAGAGTTGCTAGAGGGCGTTTTCCTAGACGTTATGTTGATGAGCAAGAGTTACCCTACGCACCTGGAGTGCAAGATCAAGGGGAAGTTTCAAATGCCGAGTTCAGAGAGGCAATTAGAATTCTTAGTCACGCTGTGACTAATCAGATTGGTCAACAAAGGGGAGCTAGACATGAGGGAGCTGACACTTCAAGGATCCATCAGTTCTTGGGGATGAATTCTCCGAGTTTCATGGGATCAAACACTACTGAGGATCCAGAGAACTTTATTGAGGAGTTGAAGAGGATTTTTTATGTAATGCATGTGGCAGACACAGAGCGGGTTGAACTAGCTGCGTATCAGCTGAAGGATGTTGCTAGAACATGGTTTGACCAGTGGAAAGGGGGCAGAGCTAAGAATGCACCACCGGCGAGTTGGGCCTCTTTTGAGGAATCTTTCTTGGGGCATTTCTTTCCTCGAGAATTGAGAGAGGACAAGGTACGTGAGTTCCTTACACTTAAGCAGGAGTCCCTGAGTGTTCACGAGTACAGTCTGAAGTTCACCCAACTATCCCACTATGCTCCGGAGATAGTTGCGGATATGAGGAATAGAATGAGTTTGTTTGTTGCTGAGCTGTCTCGATTGTCGAGTAAGGAAGGTAAGGCTACAATGCTTATTGGGGAAATGGACATATCAAGGTTGATGGTCTATGTTCAGTAGGTTGAGGAAGAGAAGCTGAGGGACAGGGAAGAGTTCAGAAGTAAGAGAGCCAAGACCGGTAATGAGCCCGGGCAACAGAAAGGTAATGTAAATCGTCCGTCCTTCCTAGAAAGGCGAAAGGGACCTTCTCCATCATCTATTAGCACACCCGCACCATGATACATGGGTGGTCATAATGGCCAGAGTTCGAAGAACTTCAAGGCTAGACCAGTACAGTCCTAAGGTAGTGTGGCACAAAGAGGCAGTTTGTTTCCTACATGTGCTAGGTGTGGTAGAACCCACCCGGGCAAATGTCGTGATGGCCAGACAGGATGTTTTAAGTGTGGGCAAGAGGGTCACTTCGTGAAGGAGTGCCCTAAGAATAATCAAGGTAGTGGAAGTTTGGGTAGTAGGACCCAATGTTCATCACTGTCTCCCCCAGACAGGACGACACCTAGAGAAGCTACTTCTAGTACTGGTGGAGGAGCAAATCACCTTTACGCTATCACTAGTCACCATGAGCAAGAGAACTCTCCGAATGTTGTCAGTGGCATGCTCAAAGTCTTTGCTTTTGATGTATATGCTTTGTTAGCTCCAGAAGCAAGTTTATCTTTTGTAACTCCTTATGTTGCGAATAAGTTCGATGTGTTTCCTGAAAGACTTTGTGAACCCTTTTGTGTTTCTACACCTGTTGGGGAATCTATTCTAGCTGAAAGAGTTTATCGTGATTGTCCTGTTTCTATCAATCACAGGAGCACCATGGTTGATTTGATTGAGTTAGACATGGTAGATTTTGATGTCATTCTAGGTATGAATTTGCTTCATGCTTGTTATGCATCGATAGATTGTAGAACTCGAGTGGTCAAGTTTCAGTTTCCGAGTGAGCCAGTCTTAGAGTGGAGTAGTAGTTCAGTAGTGCCCAAGGGTCATTTTATTTCGTACCTTAAGGCAAGAAACTTAGTTTCAAAGGGTTGTATCTATCACTTAGTCCGAGTTCATGATTCTAGTGTTGGGATACCTCATTTTGAGTAAGTTCCTATAGTAAGAGAATTTCCAGAAGTTTTTTCTAATGATCTACCCGAAATTCTTCCTGAGAGAGAAATAGATTTCGATATAGATCTCATTCTAGATACTCGTCCTATCTCTATTCCGCCTTATAGAATGGAACCAGCAGAGTTGAAAGAGTTGAAAAAGCAGTTGAAAGATCTTCTAGAGAAGGGTTTCATTCGACCGACTGTATCACCTTGGGGTGCTCCGGTCTTGTTTGTGAGAAAGAAAGATGGTTCCCTTAGGATGTGTATAGATTACCGCTAGTTGAATAAGGTTACCATTACGAATAAGTACCCTCTTTCGAGGATTGATGATCTTTTCGATCAGTTTCAGGGTGCCACTTGCTTCTCAATGATTGATCTCAGATCAGGATATTATCAATTAAGAGTAAGGGAATGTGATATTCCAAAGACAACATTTAGGACTAGATTTGGCCACTGAGAGTTTTTGGTCATATCCTTTGGTTTGACCAATGCACCGGCATCTTTAATAGACTTGATGAATAGAGTCTTCAAACCTTATTTAGATATGTTTGTTATTGTCTTTATTGATGACATACTAGTCTATTCAAGAAACGAAGAAGATCATGCAAACCATCTCAGAATAGTTCTTCAGACCTTAAAGGATAAGGAGTTGTATGCCAAGTTCTCTAAGTGTGAGTTTTGGCTTAAGTCTGTGGTATTCCTAGGCCACATTGTGTCCGATGATGGAATTAAAGTTGATACTCGGAAAATTGAGGCAGTGCAGAATTGGCCTAGACCCACATCTCCAACTGAAATTAGTAGTTTCTTGGGTTTAGCTGGTTATTATAGAAGGTTTGTAGAGGGGTTCTCATCTATTGCATCTCCTTTGACAAAGTTGACTCAGAAGGCAGTAAAATTTCAATGGTCTGAATCTTGTGAGAAAAGCTTTCAGGAATTGAAAAAGAGATTGATTACAGCTCTAGTGTTGACGTTACCAGAAGGTACTCAAGGTTTTGTGGTGTATTGTGATGCATCTAGAGTTGGCCTGGGTTGTGTCTTAATGCAGAATGACAAGGTTATAGCTTATGCCACCAGGCAGTTGAAGGTTCATGAGAAGAATTACCCAACCCATGACTTAGAGTTGGCTGCTGTAGTGTTCGCTTTGAAGATTTGGCGTCATTACTTGTATGGTGTGCATGTTGATATATTTACTGATCACAAGAGCCTTCAATATGTACTTACTTAGAGAGAGCTTAATATCAGGCAGAGGAGGTGGTTATAATTACTTAAGGATTATGACCTGAGTATTCTTTACCACCCAGGTAAGCCTAATGTTGTTGCTGATTCTTTGAGCAGGTTGTCTATGGGTAGCACCGCCCACATTGAAGAAGGAAGGATAGGGTTAGCAAAAGATGTACACAGACTGGCATACCTGGGAGTCAGACTTACAGATTCCGCGGAAAGAGGAATAGCGGTGGCGAATGGGGCCGAGTCATCACTAGTGTCAGAAGTAAAAGAAAAGCAATATCAAGATCCCATCTTGCTTGAGTTGAAGGCAAATGTTCAAAAGAAAAAGAGTACTAGCTTTTAAATAAGGGGGAGATGGTGTTTTGAGATATCAAGGTAGATTGCGTGTACCTATGGTAGGTGGACTCCAAGAAAGGATTTTGGAAGAAACTCATAACTCTAGATATTCCATTCATCCGGGTTCCACGAAGACGTATTGTGACTTGAGAGAAGTCTATTAGTGGAATGGCATGAAAAAGGGCATTGTAAAGTTTGTTGCTAAGTGTCCGAGTTGCCAACAAGTTAAAGTCGAGCACCAAAAGCCCGTTGGTTTAGCCCAGAGGATAGAACTTCAAGAATGGAAGTGGGAGATGATCAATATGGATTTCATCATAGGGTTGCTAAGGTCCCGCAGACAACATGATTCTATTTGGGTGATTGTCGACAGAATGACAAAGTCAGCTCATTTTCTACCAGTAAAGACTACCCTTTTAGCAGAAGATTATGCCAAGTTGTATATTCAAGAGATAGTAAAACTTCATGGAGTGCCAATCTCCATTATTTCAGATAGAGGTGCACAATTTACTGCACAGTTCTGGAAATCTTTTCAGAAAGGCTTGGGTTCAAAGGTGAACTCAAGTACTGCATTTCATCCTCAGACTAATGGGCAAGCAGAGCGCACTATTCAGACTTTAGAAGATATGTTGAGAGCTTGTGTGATCGATTTCAAAGGCAATTGGGATGATCACCTACCTCTCATTGAGTTTGCCTACAATAACAGTTATCACTCTAGCATCCAGATGGCTCCATATGAAGCTCTATATGGGAGAAGATGTAGATCTCCTATTGGATGGTTCGAAGTTGGTGAAGCACAGTTGATAGGACCGGATTTAGTGCACCAAGTTATGGAGAAGGTGAAAGTGATTCAAGAGAGATTGAAAACAGCACAGAGTCGCCAGAAGTTCTACACTGATGTTAGGAGAAGGGCATTACAGTTTGAAGTAGACGATTGGATATATTGGAAGGTTTCACCCATGAAGGGGTTTATGAGGTTTGGTAAGAAGGGGAAACTTAGTCCCCGATATATTGGACCTTACCGCATAGCCAAGAGAATTGGCACTGTTGCTTATGAGTTGGAGTTACCACAGGAACTAGAAGCGGTTCATCCAGTATTTCACATCTCCATGTTGAAGAAGTGCATAGGCGATCCTTCATTTATCCTACCGACCGAAAGTATTAAGATCAAGGATAACTTATCTTATGAGGAAGTTCCTGTTCAGATTTTAGATCGTCAAGTTCGTAGGTTGAGAACGAAAGAAGTAGCCTCAGTCAAGGTCCTATGGAGGAACCAATTTGTTGAGGAAGCTACTTGGGAAGCTGAAGAAGACATGAAGAAGAGATATCCACATCTCTTTGAATCCGAAGGAAATGCAGATTAAGGTATTAATTTCCTTCTTAGTGCTCGTTTAATTATAATGAGCATGTTGTGGTTGTTGTTGTGTTTGTATAGTTGCTTGTTGGGTGTTTGAGTCGTTGTTGCACCCTTAGCCTTGTAAGAGTAACCTCATTCGAGGACGAATGTTCCCAAGGGGAGATATTGTAACATCCAGTAAGATGAAATAACTATGAAGCGGCTTAAAAATAAAAAAATTTTCGTTTTTGGAAGAATTTAAAATTTTGGAAATTTGGCTAAGCGTTAAAAAAAAATGAATTTTTGGCCAACTTTGAGCAGTCATAACTTCCAGCTCAGAATGATTTAGGAGTAATTCCAGTTACGGTTTTGAAGCTTGTGGAATGATATTTCCAACGCCGCTGAGTTTGCTCAATTCCGAGTTCGTATGAGCGAGTTATGCCCTTTAGAAGTTGGGCTGTTGGCAGGGAAATCTGTCCGGAAAATTAAGGGCATTTTGGTCTTTTCCCTAGGTATTTCTTTTGAGGTTATATTGTTGAGTTAGACTGATACTTGGATCATTTTTGTTCCATTTAAATAGAGTGAAAGCTAGGGCTTGAGAGTGAAGAAGAAGAGAAGAAGGAGAAGAAGAAGAGAAAAATCGAGGAGATCAATAAGTTTCCAACAAGATCATCGTGGATTTTCGTCGGGGGTGATCCCTATCAAGGTATGTGAGCTTTTAGTGTTGGGTGATCCTTTCCCCCACACACCTAGCCCCTTTTATTTATTGAGAAAGGCTTGGTTATGTTATTAAAGTTGTTAGTTGTTGTTGTTGAAGTTGTTGGAGTTGTTAAAGTTGCTAGTTGTTGTTGTTGAAATTATTGTTGGTGGTGGGACATGATTGGGTTGTGTATTTGTGTTGTAATCTAGTGTATGTTGAGAGATTGATGATCCTTAGTGTTTGGGGTTAAATCCATTGGAATAAGGATGGTTTAGAGTTGAAGAAAGAGGGAAGAAAAGTCGAGTTTCTGGGCAGGGGGGTTGGCGTGTCGCGCCTGCCAGCGCGCCCCAAAGGGGACTCTGAAGTCCAGCCATTGAGGCGGCGCGCCACTCAGAGCGCCAGCAGGTGCCCTCTGAATTTCAAGGGCTGGCGCTCTGCACCTTGCAGAGAGCCAAGAACGCCATGTTCCCTCATTCTTTCCATGCTTTCTCATGCATGTTCCTAGGTATTATACCTATGTTTCTAAGTTGTTTCCAACACTTCAAGTTGCGTTTAAATGTCAAGAATTCATCCGTAAAAGTGTGATCGTATATCTTGAATCCATAATCCAATTCAACTCGAGTTAGTATCAAAGTTAAAGGGAATTTAGAGTCAAGTCAAGCAAAGTTAAGAAGTAAGACCAAGCAAGTCTTTAAAGCTTTTCAAGAGTCGTTATTGAACGTCTTAACATCGTTTCGATTTTCAAATTGAGAAAAGGGTATAGAGTTCCAAGTCAAATAAAAGAGTATCAAGTCTCAAGTTGAGTTAAGAGTTTCAAGTCAAGTCAAAAGTAAAGAGTTTCAAGTAAAGTAAGGAGTAATGAGTCGAGTCCATTTCTCCAAAGTTATTATGGAACTATGTAATGTTTTTACAATTAAGTAAGAGAGGAACCATGTTTTTCCAAAAGAGCCTTTTGGGCTAAGTTTTGAGTAATTATCTCAATCAAAGAAAGAAGTTATTTTAAAAGCATGAGCCAAAGTATATTTGGGAGTAGTATTGAGCACTGAATTGGGGACACGAGTTCATATTAACTCAAGTCCCCATAAGAACCATGCGCCAACATGGGACTTGACGTATCATTCGTTTTAGATGATCACATAAGATTAGGCTAGTGGATCCACTAAGCAAAAGTAAGGTCCTATATCACGGCAAGGTATAGGATGGTCCTCAGGCAACGTGAGGTAAGACGTTGTATCATCACTAGGGCTCATAGTGGTGGTTGTCGGTTAAAGAACCTCCCACAAAAGCTATATTACTTCTATATAAGTAAAGTTGAGTTTGTTATCGTTTTATCCTTCACAAACTAAGTTGTTTACATTGTTTACAAGCTTTATATGTATTGCATGTGTCTTATTGCTTTACTTTGAGTTTGGTTATTCATGAGTCGAACAAAGTCAAGGTAAGTGTTCTCTCATACTCCTTTCAAGCTTAAGTTATGGTTTAGTTTTTCCAGCTCGCATACTCGTACATTCTATATACTGATGCCAGTTGGCCTGCATCGTTTTATGATGCAGACGCAGGTACCCAGGATCAGCATCCAGCATGCCGTTGATCCAGTTGAGCACTCCAGAGTCAGTGGTGAGCCTCCTTGCTTCCGGAGGACTCGGTTATTTGTGATTATCTTAGTTTTGTTCTAGTAGGATGTTGTGGGGTCTGTCCCAACATCCATCTCAGTATTTTAGAGGCCTCATAGATGGTCAGTCAGTTAGTATTGAGTCTCTTATCTCTATATATATATATGTAAATATTCTATTTTGAGACTCGAGTTGCCTTTTTTGGGACAGGTGTTTATCAGTTATGTTGTTTATGTCTTTGTATGTCTTTGAGTTACTCTATTCCGTTGAGTTAAGAAAGCCAGTCCAAGGGTTCGCTTGGGGCTAGCAATGGTCTCCGAGTGCCGGTCCCACCCAGGGTGCAGGCTCGGGGTGTGACACAGTCAATCATGCTTATGCCTGTGAATTATCAGCTAACACAATCTACTCTCAAATGCAATCACTGTGACCTCACACGAAAGAAGACCTTACTCATGATAATTGGAACTAAGTACTATGCTCACACTCTCAAAAAACTTCTAATACTAACAACAAACTACCATAGGCTTGCCATTGTTTTCTACGCTCTATATTATAAACACCCGGAATAGGATCACTGTAGGACTTGATCGGCTTGTAACATAGGCTTAGTCTAGGGAATGGATAATTTGTTCCATGAGTGACTAATCCCTTGGTTTTCTAGAGTTTCATTTTTACACAACTCTTTTCTGAGCAATTCCATCTTTTTCTTTATTTCAGCACATCCCAATAGCCAATGTTTTCTTCTTCTTTTTCTTTTCTTCTTTTGCTTTTCTTTTCTTCACACTTCTTTTTTTTATATGCAATTTTTATATGCACTCAGCTCACTGGTTGAACCTTCTTTTTCACTTTTTCTTTCTATTCGGATTGCAATCACCCTCAACTTAGGCTTTTGGCCTGAGTTGTGACATCGTACCTTCGGAGAACCAAGGATATGATATGTGTTGGGTAAGAACAAAGATTGACTTAAGGCTCAAATTGGGTTCAAGTGATAAGCTTTTCATTTGGTTATTTTATTTTTGGCTTTTTACTAGTTTACCAAAAATGGCCTACTAATCCTTTCCGATCCGGCTATTCTCAGATTCAAGCAAGACTACTCGGGCATGTTCTAGTTTCTGCTCCTAGTGTTAGAATTCAAGCAAAACTTACACGCACATGACACATGACTGCATTTTTCAGTTTGTTGGTTCACCGATTAATAAATCAAACTAGCAATGTTCAACATGTAATTATCTAAGATGTCATCTTAAGATCCTAACAGTTAAAACTCACATTCAGGTTCTTATTTTTCACAAACTAGCTGCTGCACAACTCAACATACAAAAACATACCAAAATAGCTTAAACAAAGTCAGCCTCCATTCTTTGTAATAACTAGAATGGTCGATTGCTCACCACCCCCTCCCAACAAGAAAGGAGTTTGCCCTCAAAGTTAATAAGGAAAAACAAAACAAAACACGGCTATGAGGAGGGGTCATACCTGCGGTGCTCTAGGCACCGGTCTCTGGATCAGCAGTGGCACCCTTATCAATGGGTGCACTCTTAATCAGGTTGGCTTCTACTTGCCGGGGCCGGTACTCTGCTACTAGAGGCTCCAACTAAAGCCGCATCGTGCTGTTGTTGCTCACATGTTTCTTTTTCACGGGCTTTCCTCTTTGACGCCCTACAAGCTTTATTTTCCTGCCTTCTTTCCTCTCTAGCTAGGTTAACATGTATCTCCTCATCAGGTTCCCCGGCATTGTGTTTTCTCTTGCAGGATTTTCCCTTAGGGATTTCCCCCTAGAAGTCATCAACTGACTAAGTAGATGGTTCCTGATTCAGCAATTTCAACAATGACTCTGGCATGACCGGGGTGGCCACTGGTACTGGCTTTTCAGCTAGTTTTGCGACCTGAACTCGCATTTATGCCAATTGGGATTTGAAATCATCAGCATCCACAGACCTAATAGCCTAGAAACGGTCATGAACAAGGATATCTAAGCCATCCATCATGCCTTTAAGACAGCCAAATCCTTCCACACCTCATCTTTGATCTTATTCTTTGCAGCTAGCACATCTCTCTCAATTAGCTGGGGCATGCGGTGTACAATCTGGTCGACTAGGGTCGTAGTTTGGCACTGATATACAATCAATTTTTCATGAAAAATCATAGGAATAGTGACATAGTTACCTGAAGCCTATGAGGCTGAAGCTAGAGGTGGTGGTGCCTCTGTGGAAGGCTGTGATGAATCTCCTTATTCTGGACCTCTATCTGCATGCGAGATGTCAATTGGTACGTGAAGGACAACATCCAAGGTACCTACAGCTGCAGATTTTGCATCAAAGAGATGGTTCGCGACATCTTTAATCTTAGAAACCTGGGTGCGCCTGAATGCTCCAACTCATCTGTCAACCATCCTCTTCAGAGGAATGTTCGCTTGTTGACATAATTTCCTTATCAAAGAGGGAAATGGATGTCCGATCCTTTCATTCAGTGCCCTGTCTCTCATCTTGGTCGCGATAATCCTTCCCACATTTACCGGGTATCCAACATGAGACATGCTACTAATGAAGCCAGTGAAGGAGATAAGGTGTTATCATTACCCGTCGGCCTTAATAGCGCACAGACAATAACCCACCAAACCTTGGCTGGAAAATACAATGAAGCTTTTGTAATAAGTGTTGGCGTCGTAGTGACCCAAACTGCATTCTCCCCATCAATGACAATTTGTTGTGCAATCCAGCGCAAGACCCTCTTTCGAGACTCCCGAATCTCCATGGTAGTATCAATGGTTACTTCATGATGTTTTCCCTCAAAAAGGCCAACTAAAGCTGGTGCTGTGTAGTTCGAGCAATGCAACATCCTGTTAATAGTGGCCTCAGAGATGTCTACCGGTTTGCCCCGAACTATGATTGAGTTAAGTTACCCCAGGTAATGGCAATGTCTCTCTATCCACGTTTCATAGTTTTTATATCTGCAACAAAGTTCATCAGTGCAGCTGCATAAGATGAATAAAACTCTCTGGCCAGCTGCCTGGAGTATTCTCCAGGTGCATTGTCCATCTAGTCGAACTGGTGGAACTGAAAGGTTTGATAAATATCGGGGAATGCCTTGATATCAGCTACCACCACCCTAGTCTTAGACATGATCGCACGCCTCTTGAAACTACCATTCTTTGTCACAATACCCTTGTTGAAGAATTCTTCGGACTGGTTCACAGTCCAAATGGATCAGTAACAGGCAATCAACTGCGGTCTTGCTGCAGGATCAGGTTCATGGGCATTCACATACATCACCATGGAATCATCATCGCTGATCTCGACATACTCATCTATAGTAGCTGCCTCCTCTCATACTCTATTTTTAGCTCTTATATTTATCGCAAGTGGAGAGGTGCTTACATCTTCCTAAGACACCTTTCAGACCCTGCACTGCCCCCCGAATTATCAGCAGACTGGCTACCTGGACCAGCATTAGATTCACTACCCGATGCTTCACTGCTACCGGAACGACTTCCTCCCTCTTCAGACTGGGAGGAGTGTCCTGAAGAATTGCTCTCTTGGTCTCTGCTCTAGTAACTCGAGGTTGGTGATCTTCAAGTGTGACATTTATTTGCACCTCAGAGCTACTAGACTCTGAGTCATTGTGACCTTCGGATTGAGAAGCAGTGAGGGGGGCAGGTTTGGTTGCGTTCTTTCGTCGGGAAGGCATAGTACCTGAGAAACACAATATTAATTAGTAAAAAACTCAATAACTGACACAATATTGGGTACTCAGACTTGCCCTGTGTAATTACCTCGTGACGACTTGCATTAAGAAAGTCGTCACCCAATCTATCATTGGGAAGGGCCACGGAAACAGAAAAGAACAAAAACAAAAATATAGAAAATAAACTATTTTAGAATATAAGTAAACTATACAGGAGTTTATACGGTCTGTGGTCGGTACCACGGGTCGTTAAAGCCCTCGTGGAAACTAATACAAAAACAATTTATATCAGTGTGTAACAAAAGTTTGACTAAGTAATGTTCATGGTCAGTTTCACGGCTCGTGGAGTGAACCACGGTCCGTGATACTGGTTGTGAACTTATCTGATGGGTGGAAGCAATTTCAAGTGTGGTCCACGATTCGTTTCACGGTCCGTAGAATCTTCCACGGTTCGTGAAGCCTATTATCTTACACTTGGCCATTTCGTTAGTCATCTTCTTCCCCAAATGCACTATAGACCATATTTACAACACCCAATGACCATGTTTGCACAGATTCACAATCCACCCATATATACACACCAACACATTTCGTAATAAACTCGATTAACCAACCTAGAATCACAACCAACTAGGACAGCCACAAATTCAACCCCCTATTAGCATACCCACATACATGATCAACTAAAAACACCTAATTTAACTTAACCCTCAACAATTCATTACCAATCAATGTAGTTTGTCACATCAACATGCGTATTTCGAACAATTTAAGTACTTATAACTTTCCTATTGATAATATCAAACTTATCACAAGTGAAAGGAGGAACTTACTTCAAAAATAATCCCAACTATCGCCTTAAACGAGGGAACTAAGATTGTTGCTTCAAACTGTTGATACAAGAACTAGGGTTTCGAATCTTTGAGAGACTTTTTATTTCTGGAGGATGGAAGTTTTCTTTGACTATTTAGGAACCGTTAAATGAGAAAGAAAGGGGAAAGAACCTAACCTTTGGTGCTTAGGAACTTATATACGTTTTAATTTCAATAAAGATTCACGCGCGGTCGGGTCGGATCGCTGGTGGTACTGGGTAGTAGACTACAGATCGTGAAGTTTCCCATGGAGAGCATCACGATCCGTATAGTGGCTCGTGAAACTAACTTGGGAGCAAAATACTTACCTGTAGTTCACAAAAGGCTAGACGGTCCGTACAAACCATGACGGACCGTGAACCCTTCCGTGAACTATTTTCTTGCAAATTCTAGTAGCTCATTTAGGTTGGTTCTAAGATTGACGGACCGTGAAAGTACCCGTGGAGGGCACCGTGGTCCGTGAGACTGCCCGTGAAGAGCAGTCTGCACCAAACTCCTGCACGTTTTAACCCATTCTCTCCTACACACATCAACACACAATGACTCTATAAAAACAAAGAAAGATAAAGAAAAAGGGAAAAAAAAATACCTACTACAAGTTACATCTTGGGTTGCCTCCCAAGCAACACACAATTTAACATTGCGACGCGACGCAGGTTAATTGATTACGCATAATTCATCAAGTTTACATTCCTCCACAATCTTCACATCCTCTGAAACACCCAAATATGCCTTGGTTAGCTGGCTATTAGCTTTGAACATCTCGCCTTTATCATTTTCTAGCTCTATAGCACCTGATTGAAACACATGCGTTACCTTAAACGGTCCAGACCATTTAGTTCTCAACTTTCCTCGAAAAAGATGAAGTTTAGAGTTGAAGAGTAACACCAAGTCACCAGGACTGAATATTCTTTTCTCAATATGCTTGTCATGATATAACTTCATCCTCTCCTTATATAGTGCGAACCTTTCATAGGCTCGCAGACGGAACTCATCCATCTCATTGATCTGGTCCAGTCTCAGGTTTGCTTTTTCGCTCCAACTGAGATTCAGCTTCTTTAGAGCCCAGAGTCCTTTATGCTCAACCTCAACCTCAACCGACAAGTGACATGCTTTTCCAAACACCAATTGATATGGAGACATACCAATAGGTGTCTTGAAAGCTGTCTGATATGCCCATAGAGCATCATCTAACTTCTGTGCCCAATTTGTCAAGTTGGCATTCACCGTTTTAGCCAGAATTGCTTTAATTTCTCTATTGGAGACCTCCACTTGGCCACTGGTCTGTGGGTGATAAGGTGTTTCTACCTTGTGCTGTTTGACTCCAGATTTAGCCTGAAGAGAACAAAATACGTTATTGCAAAAATGAGAACCACCATCACTGATGATTGCTCTGGGTGTGCCGAACCTTGAGAAGATATTTTTCTTCAGAAAACCAGCAACACTCTTACCATCATTCTCAGATAAAGAAAATGCCTCAACCCTTTTGGACACATAGTCCACTGCAACCGATATGTATTTCTGCCTATAGGAGCTCACAAATGGTCCCATGAAGTCGATTCCCCACACATCAAACAACTCCACCTCCAGAATAAGTGTCATGGGTAACTCATGGCGCCGAGATATGGCTCCTTGTCGCTAGCATACATCACAAATCCTCACTACGTCCATCGCATCATGATAAATTCTAGGCCAGTAGTACCCACACTAAAGTATCTTGTAGGCAGTTCGGGCACCTCCATGATGACCACCTATCGGAGAGGAGTGACAACCTTCTAGAATATGCAACATCTCAGCTTCAGGCACATATTGCCTGATGATGTTGTCAGCACACACCCTGTACAGATAAGGTTCTTCCTAAAAAAGCTTACCCACATCATGCAGGAACTTATTCCTTTGTTGATAAGTTAGCCCCTCAGGTATCATATCACTAACGAGATAGTTAGCAAAATCAGCAAACCAAGGAATAAGATCAAGAGCTGCGGCTAATATCTGCTCATCCGAAAACGTATAATTTATGTCGAGCTCGATTTCCTCTTTCTTTTCAGCCTCCAACCTCGACAGATGATCAGCTACTTGGTTCTCACAACCTTTCCTATCCTTAACTGCAAAATCAAACTCCTATAGAAGCAACACCCATCTGATCAACCTTGGTTTGGCATCCTTCTTTGCCATAAGGTATCTTAGAGCTGCATGGTCCGTATGGACTATCACTGTATTGCCCAACAAGTAAGCTCTAAACTTCTCAAAAACATACACCACAACCAATAGTTCCTGTTCAGTAACTGTGTAATTCTGATATGCTCCATTCAGTGACTTACTAGCATAGTAAATCGGAATAAACATCTTGTTGCGCTTCTGGCCCAACACTACTCCTAAAGCGATACCACTTGCGTCACACATCACCTCAAATGGCTCTGCCAAATCTACGCCAATGATCACGGGGGCAGAGATCATCTTCTCTTTCAGGAATTCAAAGGCTCTAAGACATGCCTCATCAAAAATGAATTGCACCTCCTTCTCCAAAAGTTTGCACATAGGGTATGCAATTTTGGAGAAGTCCTTGATGAAACGCCTATAAAACCTAGCATGTCCTAGGAAGCTTTGAACACCCTTTACACAAGTAGATGAGGCAACTTTTCAATCACCTCAATTTTGGCCTTGTCGACCTCTATCCCCTTTTGTGACACCTTATGCCCAAGGACTATGCCTTCCTTGACCATGAAATGGCACTTCTCCCAGTTCAACACTGGGTTGGCCTCCTCGCATCTCTGTAGGGACTTGCTAGGATTCAACAAACAATCATTAAAGGTATCACCTACCACTGAGAAGTCATCCATGAATACTTCTAGAATATCCTCCACCATGTCTGAGAAGATGGACATTATACAATCACACAACATAGTACTAAACTACCAAAATCACCCGCACAGGCAACACAATATCTCATCCAAATATAGGGAGAATTAGAAAAGAAAAGTAAAATACGGCAAGTTTAAGGTTTACTTTCGTGGTTCTGAGTTCTTAGTTTAGAGTTAGGAATCGCTTTTTATTCAACTTTTATTCTATTAATCGAGGAATACTTGTCTACAAAGGTCCACATCTTCCTCTCGAAGATAAGTTAACTAGCAGATTGGTTAAAAAATAATTTGTTTAAATTGGGAAAGGAGTTTAGTTATTAATTAAAAGAGATTTTGGGTTTGTCTAGTGGAAATTAAGAAATTTGAGGTCATAATACAAGTTAGCACAATACACATCCCTTGTGGATATTTTATTTATTGTTATCATAAGTTTTGGTTATGTTGTTAATTGATGATTTATTTTAATAAAATTTGTTTAAATTCACTATTTTTATTAAGTAGTAAATGGAATATAATAATATAAATATATCGAAACTTTAACATAAAATTTAAATGGGATAAAATTTGTTTCAATAAAAATGTTGTTGTGCATCTTCTTGAGACTCTTAAAATAACTCTAGGATGCGATTATGCACCTTGATCAAAAAATTTCAACACTTAATTCTTACTAATAAAAATAAAAATCCGTAGATAAAATTTATTAAGTGAGATGCTTAGAAGGCATTTATGCCTCTAAAAATCAAGATCGAGAATACAGTTATGCATTTGAGGCAAGACTAATAAAATTCAGCAGTTAAAATAAAAACGTGAGCGAAGTATGGCTTGTAGACACACGACCTTGGATAAATGGCATTAATAATTAACTTTTTTTTCTTAAAATTTAAACCAAGACTTTTAGACAAAATTATTAGGTGCGATGTGAAGAAGGTACTTATGCTTCTAAATGTCAAGACCAGGTGTATCTAGCAACAATAAAAAATGCGAACAAATCATGGCCTATAATAATATATCCCAAAAAATAATTTAAGTCAAGTATAAGTTGATAAAAGCGACCATGCTAGTACCATGGGACTCCAGGGATGCCTAATACCTTTCCTTCGGTCAACAAAATTTCATACCCAAATTTCTAGTTTGCATACTATAATAAAGAGTCATTTCATGTTGATTAGGGATTAAAAAGAAAATGTGTCTTGGAACACCTAAACTCAATTCCAAGTGGCGAATCTGAAAAAAATAAAAATAATCCCTTCTCAATACCTTCACTTAAATTGGAACAACCCTTTCTCGTAGTCCGAAAAGGTGTATGACAGCTCCAAGTGTGCCTAGTATAAAAAGACCAAGGGTCTTTTCATTTTCAAAAAGAAAACTCTTTGTTATCTCTGTGATCATTTTCTTCCTTTCACTTCAGAAAACATATTTAGTGTGTGAGTTTATAGTGCTTGGAGTGTGTTGTATTGCTTGAGAGGTCAACGCTGTCACACCCTAACTAGGTGAGGCGGACAAGTGCCGTATGAACACATGCTTTACAAGTCACCTATGATGAGAAAGTAAACTACTACTATGCAGATATATTTACTAATGAGAAGCTTCATATATAACACATGTTGATTAGCTGAACCGATGCATGTGACAAGTGAAACTATAAATTTAGGTGATAGCTTTACCATATTGGTCTACAAAGCCTCTACTAGAATCCATGACTGTACCACTATGAACTACGCATAGTAAATACTCGGCAAAGCCCAAAATTAACCTGGAGCTCACCAACAACCGCTGAGTATCATGTGCTTCTATTGGGGAGATCTACTAGTTGAGTACCTGTACCTGCAACATGAAATGCAGCGTCCCCAATAAGGGACGTCAGTACGAAAGAATGTGCTGAATAGGTAAGGCATAATACAACCATATGTAAAATGAGAGCTCAAGTGAAACCAAATACCAATAGATAAGGATTAGAGACCACGTTTTCTTTATACTTGTGGAATCGTGTATGTTACATTCTTTTGTTTACTTTTCTTTGCATTATAATGTTTATAAGACATATGATACAAATGACCAGCTGATCAGCGGTAGAAGAGGATGACCCATGCTAGGCATTTTAACCTCTGGGATGCTGTCCTCATAATTCCATAATTTGGGATTGGCACATGCTAGGCTTTCGCCCCTAAGCTTCCACCCTCTTATACCAATTGGGATGGCCCATGCTAGGCTTTCACCCCTGAGCTGCCACACTTCCAGAGACATTGGGATCGACCAATTCTAGGCATTTTTCCCTGGGCTGCCACCTATAATTATAAAAATTGCTTCACTTAGATTCTTTAATCTTTGAGCTTGTTGTTTTGATGTTCATAACTCTTTTGAGATTGTTCTTTTGCTGATCATAACTCTTTTGAGATTGCTGTTTTGGTGGTTATAATCATTGTTGAGATTTGGAACTATGGACCAGTAGTAGAAGACATATGAATATGGACTTACGATAATAACAATGACGTGGGGAGCAAATGTGACATGAACGTGTAATACTTAGGAGCTTATATGACTTAGTAGGCATTTTGACATCTCAAATTGAAGCACATATCAAGTGAAGACATTTAACATTCAGCCAAGAGATTTGAACTCTATATGATAGCCAAATACTCACTAACTAATATCAAATACAAGGTATACGTGAACGTGGAACCAAAGGAGAACGTGGAAAGCTTCAACTTTAGGACAGATACATATTCCAAGTAAGTACATATAAAATGTACAATAGAGCAAGTAGGGATCTTGTGACGTAACATTATAGTCTAACACAATGGGAGTAATAACCAATAAAGGGAACATATGAACATGTGACCAGATGACATATATATAGATAATTGAAGCAAGTTGGCATGATATAAGCAGATTGTATATCCAACATACAAACATATGTACCATGTTTAATCTAGGATCATTTTGGTTTATATAAGGGAAATACGTGCCAAGGGTACTTTGACGATGAAACAAGTTTAAATCTTGCATGCTAATACTTGGTAGAGTAAGCACGTACATTTAGTAACAAGCTCATATTAGAGTGCTCACTTTACTGCTCTAGGGAGTAGCAAACTGCAACTATAGATCAGTCACTACCAAGGACACTCAGAAAGCTTACTTTTTGTAATGCAAGTGTTGGATTCATGCCAAAGAAATAGGAAATCGAATAGCCTTACATACCTTATCCTCTGACCAATAGAGCTATCATGATTTAGCCTCCCCTTTTAGGTTTTAATCTACAATATAAGTCATGATAAACTAAAATTAGCAGCTATCACACCACGTGCCCCGTAAAACAGTAGCTAACATTGACGGATAATGAGCCCATACAACCCTTAAAATAATGTGTATCATCACACCCTCCTTCTCTGCCCAATGCATACATTATATATCAGTTTCCTTTTTTTAAAACTTAATTTGGGCCTCAAGTGAGTCCATTATCGTAGGCACAAATATGATCCATAAACCTTGGCCTTTTTAACTAGATCCATATAGCTAAAGTAGGTGATGCACCTACTTGGTCCTTTGGTCTGGTCAATACGTCAAAGTAGGTGATGCACCTACTTGTCACCTACTAGCTTAGATAAGTCAAGCAAGCAGGTCACTTATTTTATTCCATTTTCTAAATATTAATCCATTTTGCTTTAACTTATCACTTCAATTTCAACTTTAAGCTCAATTACCACCTTACTGTCTCGATTTTAAATACTCCCGTTGGAGTTAACTTGCAGTACACATGCTGAAATGTGCAAGACATCACATCACTTTCTGAGCTAGTTTAAACCAACTCTTATCATGTAAGAAACATGGTCCCTCCCCTATACTATAATACTATGTCAAGTATCACAAGAATAGAACAAACACATGCATTCATACGGGCTGTTACATACACGTAAAATACGGGGTGTTACAAACCCAAACCCTAACTCCCTTCATTTGCTAGTGTATATTTCTACTTGAGGTTGCTATTCAACTTTTATCTTGTTATTTGAGCTATAAATTGTGTGTTGCGTATGGGCTTAAGGTCATATAATGCATGTTGTCAGTAAATTTCTTTCGGTAGTCCTGCATCGTTGTTATTGAACTATGCACATTACTTAAATGTTAGAACTTGTGCCTAAAATTGCAAAATTATTTGTGTTGATTAAAATTTGAAATCGAATCGTGAATATTGATGGGTCTGACTTTAATTTTACTTGGGTGAAGTCTGAGTAGCCCAGTGTTGAATGATTGCATGAATTTTCCCAATGATAGATTGAGTGACAACTTTCTTAAGGGAAAATCATCAATTTGAGCAACACTTTGTGATATTTAGGGGAAATCTAAGTACCCATGGGTAGAAAAGGATGTGGGTAGGTTGTTAAGTTGATGTGGAACTGGATATTATTGCGTATGTTGGTTTAAGTTGTGAAAATATGCATTGGCCTAAACACTACTTATTCGGTGCACTTATTTTAGCATGCCAAGGTGGTTAGGTGAATCGCCGAGTACGCCCAGTTCGCCTTCTTGAGTTAATATGTGACCTTGGCTACTGTTCCATTTGGTAGAGTTGTCTTAGTTTACCGAACTCACTTGGCGGATCGCTAAGTGGGAGTGGACGTCGCCCTTTATGCCTATCTCATTTAATTTTGCACTGTCAATTTTGACGGACTTGTCTTAGCCCTCCGAAACCAACTAGGCAAATTGCCGAGTTGGAATTGAATCTACCCATCATGCCTGAGTTCTATTTAACTTTGTAATGTCCAATTAGGGGAGCCTTAGAACAATTTTAAAACTAAGTTGTCATTTGATTGTGATTTGAACTAACCTTTATCGATTCTATGTTTAAATGAATATGCTTTGCAGGCTATGGATAAAACAATGGGAAAGTAGGTTGTGTCTTCAGATACAGAGACAGGGACTCATCTCCTCCTCCTCCACAAAAAAAGCAAAAGGGGATTGTGATAAATGAACCTCCCCAACAAAGAACAACTCCATTATTTGACACTTGATAATGAGTAATGAAAAATAAGGGTTGTAAGGAAGAGGACGGACATCAGGTCCAAACTAGTAACGCCTTCCCATGACAAGGAACCCTTGTTTAGAATTCTCCCAATTATAGCTCCAAAATCCCTCAATAGGCTCAAATCTGTAGGAGAACAAATGATTTTAGAAGAGAACATACTATCCAATGATGGGATGGTTAGTGACTATCTGGTAATTTGGGATATGATCAAATTCTACGAGTTTGAGAGGCTCACAAGGACTTGGCCTCCAAATGTTCCTACATGGGTCCGGGATTTTATGCAACTTACACAAAAGAACTGCAAAATAAGATGAAGAGCGGAATTTTAAAGCCATTAGAAGAAGTCAAGGTTTGTGGAAAAATGGTGCAATGTCACGCTGGAATAATAAATACTCTTTTGGGTACTAAAGGCAAAGCAATGCCTATCTCAGACTTTATTTAACAAAAGCCTAGATAACGTGAAGGGTTGGTTGGCCCTAATAATTTTTGGCACCTCCTCGCCAAGGATGGTTGAGGGAGCAAAGATCGAGAACAAAGATATGAATGTAAGCCCCGATATTGGTTTGGTTTCATCAGTAGCAATATTATGTCGTCCAAGAAGGAGTCCATCCGAAGGCATTCCAAGATTGTCCTAGTTGGGAGTATCATGGACAGGACGTAAAGTAGCATCAACAGGCTGATTTTTGAGGCGATGCTTCTGAGGGACAGACATGAGCAGACATCATTGCCATTCCCGATCTTGATCACACAGATGTGTGAGAAGTCTAGAGTTCCCTTTCAGGGGAAAATTACGTGTGGATAATACTGGCCTCCTCCAATGACATTCAAAGGATTGAGGCCGACTATATACAAAATGAAGCAGCTCGGAGGAAGCCGCCACCACCAGACACTACGTTCATGGTTGATCCTTCTACTTTAGCTCACGAGGCCACTCCATTTGCTCCTACTGTAGAGCCGTTAGGTATACCTCTGTCTACTTCAGCTCCCTACACTTCCACATCTACTTCGACTGCTACTGTTGCACCTGTCCATGCTCCTACTTTTGTCCCCCCTTGACCCAAGCCATGATATACCAAATTGGAAACCTTGTTTGGTTTGCGGATGTGAGGGTGGCGAAGGTTGATGCTTACTTGCTTAATCTATCAGAGAGGTCCATTGAGAAGGTTGTAGATCCTTTGATAGATAGGTTGACCTGGTGTGATACGTCAACTATGTCACACGGTGTGAGGTTGGATAACCTCATTGTTAGACTAGAGGCTAAGGAAAATGCCGAGGGTAGTTCAGAGGTTATTTCTACTATGCATGGTGAGATTGGCACCTTGAGGGCCGATGCATACCAACTGAGGTTTATGGATATTTCAATGCTTTGGAGCGATGTTCCCCTACCTGATGTGCCGGTGTCCATGCCCTCGACTATTCCTAGAAATGAGTTTCCTTTTGGTGTGGCTGAGTAGTCGACTGTTGATGATGTAGCTAATATTAAAGTTGAGGAGGAGATGAGGGTGGATGATAAGGACGATGATGATTTGTCCAAAGAGACAAACGAGGAGGAGTTGATGAAAGACGAGGCTGAGTAGAAAGTTTCATTGACACTAACATAGTTGTAGGATTTTGAGGAGACTATGGTCTGGGTGACTTTGGAGAGAGCACTTGAGGATAACTTCGACATTGGTACCATTGGAGTCTCTTCAGATCCATCATTCCTCCTACTGCAATGCTGGGCACTGATGCCTTGGATAAGCCCACTATGCTGCCTCTCGTGATCTTATTGTCAGGAACTAATGTCGTAAAACACCATCATAATCTACTCTCCCTATTGATCCAAATAAATCGGATTCGGGGGGGGGGGGGGGGGGG
>JAJOOH010013482.1:0-14477 GCA_029582605.1 Solanum gracilifrons
AAATTGTTTTTCAATTTCTAATGCCCTCTGTTTTGGAAATTAACTTGTTTGAACTACTTAGAATATGTACAATTTAAAATACAAAAACTGTTGGTATATATTAATAATGAATACACATATTTTGGCATTATAGTTCAATTACGCAAAAAAAAATACAGTTTTGAAATATAATATATAAATACAAATTAGTTGTAAATTAAGTTGTTATTGAAAATACAGTTTTGGTGAATACATAATACATATAATAAGTTGTATTCAAAAAATATAAATACAAATTAGTTGTAAATTAAAATGTTATTGAAATACCTTTTCGGTGAATACATAATACATATAATAAGTTGTATTATACACCATAATCAGTGATTTTAAACAGCAAATCAAAATAAATCTAAAAGAATAATGGAAATTACCTTGCCAATCAAAAAATCTCTTGAATTAATAAAGAGATTTCGTTTAACAATCGAGAAAATTTCTTGAATTAAAATATATATTTTGCTGAACAATTTGTCAGCACCTTGAAGAAAGAGAATCTGAAAACGTCAAAAAATGGATAGAAACGTGAAAGACGGGGGTAGAAAAGTGAAAGGTGAAGAAGGAAGGTTAATGGGTATTGGTTTAATTATTTATTTTAAAAACGGTTATTGATTTAGAATTTGGTCCAATATTGGACTGTTTTCATAAATAAAATTAATTTTAAATACTAAAATTTGAATACATATTATTTTCTAAAATATTGTCATTCTGACATTTTAAATAAATATTTTAATGTGTTATTATGTTGACTAATTATGTTAGGTATTGTGACTTAATTGCTAATTTTCCTTTTTTTTATCCAAATAATTCTAGAGGATAACGTTGAACCATTTCCTCTTAAAGAGTAAGATCATCCACTTTAAATTCATTATTCGTCCAAGAAAACACAAACAAACTAAACATGAATTCCCAACTTCAACAATTCAAACAGATGATGCACACTACTTAAGAAAAACACGAAGTCCCAACGAACCCCATTGGAAATGGTGGCTCGTTGAAAAAGACATTTCAACGACGAATGTCCTATCAGACTTCCCATACATACTAACAGTATTCTGATAGGAATTGAAATTCACAAATAACATATCAGACACCGCAATAAGCCTTGAAAAGATCAATGAGAGCTCCATAGACAGCTTGTGAGGCAACATACCCAAATAATCTAAGAATTTCAAATGGCTTGAAGAGTAAAGGGTGTTCTTTATCCACAAGTTCTTTTGGCGCCTCTATGAAGTGACCTGGTTTTGATAATGAAAATAATTGAATAGAGAATCTATCACTTTCTCCGACAATTGCTACTCTATGGAGAGGAGAATGCAATCGACCATTTGTCCATGCCTGTATAAATACCAGATAGACGCGATAATATTTTGGAGAGTAAAGTAACATAGGTATTATCTTCAATTTTGCATGAAAATATACAACATGTTGTTTCAATAAGAGTCCGGAATCTAAATAAGACACAAAAAAATAAAAGTGACCAAAATAAGTCATTATTCTAGTAAGTAACTAACATAGGTTTTGTGGAAGAAAAAAATTCCGTTTTATGCAATATTCCAAACGTTTTCCCTTAGTCTCATACGTGTATATTTTAATATATAACGGAACTATTTTTTACACTTTGTAAAATGTATGTTTTTCTTACGCTTTGTAAAGTGAAAGTTTTTCTTACACTTTATAAAGTGGAAGAAAATCTCACACTTTAAGAAAAGTTACTTTACCTTTGCACTTTCTTCTTCTCCCCTTTCACTTTCGTGGTTCACTTTCATCTTCCAAACGATTTTTCACTTCAAAGATGTTAATCTGATGGTCCCAATCCGAAAATACCGTTTATTATAATTGTCCTCCCAAACACAATGCTAAATATTCCATTAATGTCCGATATCATAAATTTCTTTCATCAATTTATAAAAGAATGGGTTTAATAGTACTGATTATAATTTGATTATAGTCGAAAAATACCCTACTTCATTTTTATCACAAAGACAAGTAAATTTTGGAGAGTGGATTATTTATTATGACGAATCGTTGACCGACTTTTTGAGGGTTCCAAATGACTACATAGATCAAATCAAGTTAACAATACTTGAATTCTATGTTAGGAAGGAGCCTAAGACTAGTCAACAACGTTCTCCTTTATCGGTTGATGTTCATTCCCGATTAGAAAATGGTAATAGCGTTGATGGATTTCCGATAACTCAATCTATTGATTTTCCTAACATGACTCATTATCAAAATATTCTTACCAGTCGATGTAGTTTTGATTTGAACGAAACTATCAATGAAAGTGACCGGTAATGCTCAATAATGATATTTCAATTATTATTTGTTGATTTTGTCAATTATTTATTAATTTATATGATTTATTATTCTTATTATTATTATTATTATTATATATTTTGTAGCGGTTTAACTCAGGAAGAGAGGAATATTGCTCCAAGTTTTGGACTAAATAATTATTTTGGTCAGTCCTCACACTTTGAAATGACGGAAAATGTTGGGACATCCTCAAATTTTCATGTCTTGCCTACTTTTGATGCAGATGATTATCGGTATATCCAGCACTTGATTTTTTATTTAAGTAAGTTAATTGCATGAGGCAAATATTTATACTTTTTTACACATATAGAGAAAATATCACACAAGACTCGCAATTTAACCATAAATATAAGAGGATGGATCCACCACAATTTAACCGTAAGCACTCTCAATTATTAAATATAAAAAAAAAAAAAACATGAGATGGAAAGGTGTAATTCAGCAGTGGCGAAACACTATTTTTGCAATACCAATCCAACAGTGTAATTCCTTTTGTTTCTTTCGAATTAAAGACTCTTTTTTCTAACTCAGTATTTAATAATTGAATGCACATTGTATAAGACTTGCTGAAATTTTGAACAAATTACAACATCATTTCAAAGTAATGAATATGAGATGGAAAAAAAAAGTACCTAATTTATATAATTTGTAGCATCGGATTGTTGTGTTGTCTCCAATCTTTCAAGATTTTGATTTTTTAGTGTGGGACCGCTTCAGTTGTCGGATTGGGATCATCAAATTAACATCTTCCAAGTGAAAAATCGTTTGGAAGATGAAAGTGAACCACGAAAGTGAAAAGGTAAAGTAATTTTTCTTAAAGTGTAACTTTAATTTATGATCACAAAATTCATAAATTTTCTTTATTTTCTTAAACTCTATGTCAAGTTAAGCTAAATCACTCTTTTCAAAATGGAGGGAGTAAATATCGTTGGACAGTAGAAGTACTATTTCATGTGTCACAAAAAGTACACGGTTTTATGTCTATTTCTAGTCAATAACTTAAGCGTGTTATATATATGATCCATTGAACGCGTGTATATATGATTCATTGGACGATGTTGCTTAATTCCGTGCTTCACTTGAATTTTCCATTTTCCAATGTAAAATCAGTCTGTAAAAATCTATTTTAATAAAGTTAAAGTATTACTTACTAATTAAATAGCAAATTATTGGTATATTTCACTCTCGTCTCTCTCATCGTGACTCTATTAATTTAGCATGATTACTTTTAATTTCTTCAAAATCAAATAAAAGATATTCTTAAATTCACACTTTTGTAATTATTTATATCAGATAAAGAATTTAATTAATGGTAAATGTACATATACATATATTTCTTCTTCCAATAGCAAGACCGTAGTTGAAGGGTAGTCGTTCAAACATAAATTTAGAGGTAAGTGATTTCTTTAACATATCCACTATATCAAGATACATCATGTATCAAAAAGTATCATGATACATTATATATCAAAAGAATATTATTATGTTGCCGACACTTAAGAATCATTAATGGTCCCCAAGTGAACTTTCAGTCTGGTTGACTACAAGCGGAAGACTAACTCAAGTATACACAAACATCAAATTGAAAGAAATATCAGTTTACTGAATCTCAAAACTCTCTAAATATATTGTGTATGAAATATAGTTTTGAATAAAATATCTAAAGCTGAAAGACTCTCCAAAGTTGACTATCTATGAAGCCTTTATTGTATAAAGATGGGTGTGGAAACAAGACGCACGACACCTCAAAATGCTACTACTAACAATTCATAAAAACTGGAACCCTCCAGAAGCAAGGAGGTCTCATTCAAAAGCTGGCGAGTGGAAAAAGTGATCTCAATGGAACTCTTGTGGAGGATCCTAAGTACATGAATTTGCATCATAAAAAGATGCAGGTCGAATGATATCAGTACATTGAATGTACAAGTATGTAATATAGTTGAATAACAAATAGCTAAACTTAAATATCTAAAGGTAACTCAACTGATGTATAGTATAAATCATGATGAAAAATCATTTAAACTCTTATTGTAAGGATACAATAGTAGAAAATACTGAATTGAAATATATAAATAAAAATACATTTTACTCTACTTTACTTGGGAGTTTCTCTAATCGACAATCATCACTATTAGTCTCACGATGATACAACATCTTACCCACGTTATCAGAGTCGTTCTATACCTTGTCGGAGTATAGAATGCAACTTAACTGATGGATCCACTAAAATGCCTTCTTGAGGAAGGTGAGGAGTCATCCGTCTTATGGTACGATCTTATCTATGCTGAGGTAGGTTATGGAGTTTGAGTTATCTTAACTCTTATCCCAAATTGGTGTTTAATACTACTCCCAAAATATAATTGTATGCTCGTATAAAAGTACTCTCTGGTTAAGATAATTTCTCAAAAGGCCTCTTTAAGAGGTAATTGAAGTTATACTAAATCTTTCTGAAATACTCTGAAAACTTTTTATACTTTTCTGAAAATAACACTCTCTTTTTCAATGTAAAAATGATACATCCCGAACCATTTAAGTTCCGTTAAACTCTTTTTGAAAGTAATGCTTTAAACTTTCCTTTAAACTCGCTTTAGTTTCCAAAATCAATGCAAGGAAAATTACTTGCGCAAAAGACTTTTAGTAAAACTCCATATATAGGGTTCATATGGAACTACAAGCAAGAACAATAATTCAAGAATTTCAATGCATAAAGTATCGCAATCTCATAATATAGGAATTTCATAAAATTGAGGGCAGAACCTTATATTAAACTTTCTACTGACTGAATTGAGATGTAGAATATGAGGATGAACTAGTCCAACACTATGAATAACCTTACATACCTAGAAGAACAAAGTTCATGAAGAAGTTTGAAGAAGAACTTAATTAATCTTGAACTTGAGGAAGAACATTAGCTTTCTTAGAGAAAATCTTTGAGCTTGGAATCTTTGGGTTTGATTTTTAGAGAAGAAACTTTTTTATGAAGTTCTTAGAGTGGAGGAACTTGAAAAAATCTTGGATGGAAAGTTTCTCTTTATATCTTGAATTTTTGACATGGAAGTTTTAGGGTTCTTGATATAGAAGAAGAATCCTACATGATAAGGGTCCAGTCCAATACGAACAACACACCCCCACTTCAAGCGCACATCTGTATCGATTGAATCACTTATTTGTTCTAGTCGATGGAACTAGTTAACCACGCGAGCTGATTAGATGTGTGGGGTGGAGTTATATCCCATTTGATTGATCCAACCTTTTCTTCGCTTCTATAGTGAATCACCTACTAAAGGGGAAAGCCTGCACGCCTTATTTGAGACTACTACGGCAGACGGTGGACTCTTTCATTAGGTAGGGAAAGAATGGGGCCTAAGCACGGTAGATGCCATATTTTGAGAGAATTTCTAGATACTTGACTGTTTAGATTGATGATTTTGAGAGAAAAATTAGTTAGTTGAATGATATATACTTGGTTAAAACACTCAAAAACGACTTAGAATAGGGTTTAAAAACTTAGGAAAGGACCAAACTAACCTTGTAACGCATGCAAGAAGTTGCTGAAAAAATTTAGCAGCAAGCCTTCACGGAAGGCTCTATGGTTTGTGGAACATTCCACCGTTCGTAGTTTCCATCCATATAACTTCGACTGCCTGACAGGACTTCACTAAATCGGGCATAACCTTTTACTCAAAACTCGAAAGGGAGCAAACTTGGCGGCATTGGAAAGATGACTCATAAACCTTAGTTTAATAGGTCATGGGCCACCGTAATTATTATGTGCTTAGATATATATGATCATTTGAAGCTACTCTAAGTAGAATCTTATATCAAAACTTAATCGGTAAGGAAGCTTTCAACTCAAATTTGTGCAAGCGGATTCTAGTGACCTTAATTCATATCCAAATTCATTCTCACATTAAATAATTGACCTTAAAACCTAAGAACAGTTTAAGAATCACCCGTACAACCTTATACGCAAATTAACAATGGTTTGGGTCTTAGCTTTGAAATTTTAAAGTGTTATAGCATGACACCAAATTATTTTGGTCATAACAAGTGGTATTATAGTCAGATTCAATGATTTAATAATGGTTCCCAGGTTCAATGATGGAGCCAAGTTTAGTGGTTCGATAATCGATCGTTGAATTAAAAATTAGGTGTTCATCTTGGCGGGTATAGTTCTAGCCGCAACTTATTTAATAGTAATAGAGATTTTTGTTTGAGAATTTTATTTTTAGAGAGGTTTTTTGTATCAAGACATACATTTTGGAAATGAGATGCAAGCTATTGGACATTATGTGAAGAAGACTAGTTAACATTATGCATTGAGGAACGAAATGGGTTACGAACACCTTCTAGATGTTTTAGGACCTTCTCCACGTAACATAATAGATACTAAAGGATTAGGTTGAACCATTTCCTCTTAAAGAGTAAAAATATCCATTTAAAATTCATTATTTGTCCAAAAATAAACATACATATTAAACATGAATTCCCAACTGCAAAAGTTCAAACATAAGAATCACACTACTTAAAAAACATTAATTTCCGAAGAAAACCCACTGGAAATGGTGGCTCGTTGAAGACGTTCCGATTAATGTACTGTCAGAAATCCCATATATATTAACGGTATTCTAATAAGAACGGACATTAGTCAGAAATTCACAATTAGCATATCAAACACCACAATAAGCCTTGAATAGATCACTGGGGTCCGTATAGCCAGTTTGTGAAGTACCAAACTCAAATAATCCAAGTATTTCGTATGGCTTGAAGAGTAAAGGGTGTTCTTCATCCAGAAGTTCTTTTGGGGCCTCTATGAAGTGACCTGGTTTTGATAATGAAAATAATTGAATGGAGTATCTATCACTTTCTCTGGCCATTTCAACTCTATGAACAGGAGAATGCAATCGACCATTTGTCCATGCCTATATAAATTTACGTGGCCAGTGCATAAAACTCAAATACCTTTATTTATTATAGAAAATAAAGTATTTTCTGAAATTACATTTCTATCAAAGGACTTTCCAGCGTCCACATTTCCAATAAATTTTGTCAAATTATTGTAGTTATTTGAAAAATTTATGGTGGTGAAGGCTCAAGCAACCATAGTTGTGTGAGGGCACCATTTCCTTTTGACAAGTGTTTTTTTGGTTTTTTTTTTGTTGTCACACTTTCTCTCTCTCATACTTCCATTTTCTTAAATTTTAATTTATTCTTCATCTGCATTTTTTAGCAAAATCGCTTTTCTATCTTATCTTTGCGGTTTTTTTTCTTTATCAAAGTTTCTATAGCGTTTTTTTTTAGTCCTACCTCTCAGTGCAAAAAAATAATATTCATACTACTATTATCTTGTGCATTCACAAATTTATTTGGTTGACTCTTTTTTCTATTAATTCTTGTAACCCACAAGAAAAAAATAAATCTATATAAATTTCGTTTCACATTTTAAGATAATAAACATACAAAAAATTTAAAAAGAAAATCTTGGACGAGAAACACAAAATTATTATTGACAATAATTATTGGATAATTGAGTGCTTGTGTAACATCTCGCAACTAGAAAGAACTAGAAGGAAGTTTAAAATCTGGAAATAGTTATTTTTGGAAAGTGTAAGGAAATCTGGAAATTTTAAGTTAAAGTGAGTTTTTGGTCAACTTCAAACGACCATAACTCCTAGCTCAGGATGAGTTAGGTGTAGTTCCAGATATGGTTGGAAATCTCTTGGAATGATCTTTCCAACGCCGCTAAGTTTGCACGATTCCAAGTTCCTATTAGTGAGTTATGTCCTTTGGAAGTTGGGCTGTTCGAATAAGGAAATGTCCAATCCGGATTTTGAAGGGTAGTTTGGTCTTTTCCTTACCCAATTAATTAATTCCGTTTTTAATAAAATATTTGGGGTCAAAACTGAGTTAGTTCAGTTTTCACTTTTGAGAAATAGAGTTAGGGCTTTTGGAGAAAGAACGCAAGAGAAAAGAGAAGAGGAAAAGCAAGATTCGCCAAGATCGTCAAAGTGTAGCTTGTGGATTTCGTCGGGGGTGATCCCTACAAGGTATGCGAGATCACATAGAGTTGGGTTAGTTCACCCACGCACCAAGCATATTTAATTCAACGATTTTCGTTCTAAAAGAGTTAGAATTTGATGTTCTTGAGTTGTGTTCTTGAATTGTTTTCATTCTTGAACTTCCATGTGATTGATGGATTTTCTTGAGACGTTTTAGTAATTGTTAAGAGTTGTTTCGAGTTGGATTCTAGTTTTCATGCGTTGGGTATCTGAAACTAAGAAAGTATTGAGAAAAGGAATCGATTTAAAACGATTTAGGATCAGAAAACGAGTTGAGAAACTCGTCAGACGCACCTAGGAGGGCCAGGCGCGTCGCACCCCCATAGCACCAGGAGGCTGGGGCGGCGCGCCTGCAGTGCACCCAAAACAAGCCCCAGTAAGTTGGGGCCTGGCGCAGCGCGCCAGGGAAGCGCTCGAATCGACGTTTTTCACCAGTTTTTCGTCGTTTAGCCTATTTAAGTTATTTTGAAGTGTCCTAACACTTTCCATTGATTCTAACTACTCTAAATGACTTCTAAACACCTAGAAATCATCCATAAACATGAATCATAACCTTGAATCCATAAATTCAAATTCAAGGAAAGTCAAGAGCCAAGTCTAGGAAATTTTTAGAGTCTTTTTAAGAAGTCTTTGGCAAATGCTTTTTACCTTGTTCTAAGACTTAAAGTTCAAGTTGAGTAAAGAGTAAAGAGTATAGATTGAAGTTAATTTCTTCAAAAGTATATGGGGACTAAGTATTTCCAAAGAGATTTTAAATGTTTTCACATTTAAACAAGATCGGAAACTGAAAAAACATGATTTTCCAAAGAAAACCCACGGGAAATGGTGGCTTGTTGAAGACGTTTCCGATGATTGTTCTGTCAAAAATCCCATATATATTAACGGTATTCTGATAGGAACGGACATTAGCCGAAAATTCACAATTAGCATATCAAACACCACAATAAGCCTTGAATAGATCATTGGGGTCTGTATAGCCAGTTTGTGAAGTACCAAACTCAAATAATCCAAGTATTTCGTATGGCTTGAAGAGTAAAGGGTGTTCTTCATCTACAAGTTCTTTTGGGGCCTCTATGAAGTGACTTGGTTTTGATAATGAAAATAATTGAATAGATTATCTATCACTTTCTCTGGCCATTTCAACTCTATGAACAGGAGAATGCAATCGACTATTTGTCCATGCATGTATAAATTTACGTGATCAGTGCATAAAACTCAAATACCTTTATTTATTATAGAAAATAAAGTATTTTCTGAAAGACGTTACATTTCTATCAAAGGAATTTCCAGCGCCCACATTTCCAATAGATTTTGTCAAATTATAGATAGTTATTCGAAAAATTTTTATGGTGGTCAAGGCACAAGCAACAATAGTTGTGTGAGGCACTATTTCCTTTTGACAAGTGTTTTTGTGGGTCCTTTTTTTTGTTGTCACACTTTCTCTCTCTCATACTTCCATTTTCTTAAATTTTAATCCTTTCTTCATCTGCAATATATTTTTAGCAAAACCCATTTTCTATCTTATCTTTGCGCTATTTTTTTTACCAAAGTTTCTATAGCGTTTTTTTTTTTGTAGTCCTACCTCTCAGTGCAAAAAAAAATATTCATACTACTATTATCTTGTGCTTTCACAAATTTATTTGGTTGACTCTTTTTTTTATTAACTAGTAAATTTGTCCGCGCTTCGTGCGGTTATAAAAGATTAATACACATAATTTTATCAATAGTATTACTTCTATTTCATATAAAATGAATTTTTAGACATTTTTTCATTGTTTAAAATAATTAAATTGTTCAACGTTCAAGATAAATGTTTGAAATTTTTTCTATATTTGTCCTTTCCTTAAGGTTTTACATTTTTTCAAACTCTTTTGAATAATGACTATCTTTACTTTTAAGAATAACTTGGGAATAACCAAAAGGGAAATAATGGAAAATATAGTTTAATTTATGTCCTTAATTATTTTTCTTAATATAAAAGGAAGATGTATTTACAAAATCATTGCTATAACCTTTACTGTTAAAAACTAAAAGAATAAATTTATGAATTCTTTGTATAATCTTCTGAATTCTTGTTGACATTCACTTTCACAAGCCGATTTATAGGACTACAATATGAAATATCAAATAATGTATAGTGACTATTAATTTTTTTCGGAATTATAATAATAAAAAGTTATTGGAGTAATGAAAATAAAGACCATTAATGTTTACATTAAAAAAAAATCTATAAAACAACTAATATACTCACATGTTTATCGATATATTGTATTCATGTTATCAATATTTGCTACAAACTAATAATTGTTTACATATTTCTAATAATAAATTTAGATACTCTTAAATGAGATCAAAGAGTGAGATGTACGTTTATATAAATTAATTAAAATATTTATATTTATCAATCTAACCTTTTTTTTTCTCGCGACTTAAATGCTAATTTCTATCTCAAGACTTATATTATGTCATTAGAAAATGACATTTGAAAAGATAGCAACAACAGACAACCAAATTAAAACTATAACAATTATAGTGTTATTTTCAAATAGTGAATGTCCATCAACGTATGCACTTCATTTTGCCTCATTTTGAGAAATGAAATTAAATACCTCTGCAAGTGTTTCAAATTCTTGATTCACTTTCAAATATCTTAATAAAATATATGAAGTATTCATAAAGTTAAATTCACAATAAATTATGGAAAGAAAGAATAAGAAATACTACAAATATACCTTCCTTGAAAAAAATTAGCACAACAATCTCCTCCATTCTTGTCACAAGAAAATCCAAACTCTTGCAACTCAATAGAAATGAAGTGTAGATTTTATTTTTATTTTTAAGAAAAACGTGTAAATGAGTTTGACAGAAAATATGAAATTACAAAAAAAAATAAAAAATTATATATATATATAGAAGGAAGAAAATGTAAAAATGTTTGTAACCAATTTGAAATTATAATGTCTATTTAGTAAATTCAGGTAATAAAAAATAAATTCCATTGAGATCTATCAAAATTTAATAATTATTTTATTTTTTAATAAATAAAAATAATATGAGAGAAGGTAAAAGAAGGGTTTCAGTAAAATTAATTAATAATATCAATGACAAAATAAAAAAAAATACTTTCATTTTTTTATAATTTTTTTATGGCAATAAATTAAATGAGATTGATTGATAGAAAAATTAATATGGAGAAGAATAGTTTATGGTAATATGGAGGAGAGATACATATGATATTTTATTTTAGGAAAATTGTAAAAATAGAAGGTATAATAATAAATTATGATGTTTTAGAAGGAGGATTGATAAATAAATTAGTTTGGTTTAGAAAACTATAAAAATAGAAGTGTCACATTAAGAATTTAAGGAAAAATAATAAATTATAATATTAATGAAGAAAGAGGAAAAGTAATAGATTATAGTAACATTGAGGAGATATAAATAAGATATTTTAAATTATTATATTATTATTTTATTTGCAGATATTATTATTATTATTTTATTTGCAGATATTATATATTTAAAAAATAATAAAAAATTGATTGAAATAATAAATGATAATCCTGATAAAAGAGAAGAGTCACATTATTATTTCATTCAACATATAACATATCAAAGAAATATTTGAATTTTTATGTTCATTCACATGAATAGGTTATCACAGTAGAATCACTAAAAATAAAAATAACATAGTCAAGAATAATAACAATAAAAAAGAAAAAATTATAAATAAATGAATGAACATGAGACAAAAAATTACGAAAAGTTAAAAGTGAGAATGCTAATACCTAATCTTTCTTTTACCCTAAATCCTTTTAAATGGAAAAATCCTTTTCAAACTCATTGTCAACAGATAATAATAAATTTTTGATGGTGAAAATAAAATTATATATTATGTGAGAAATAAAAATTATAATATCAAATACAAGTTGAAAAGAAATTTTTATCCTATCTCATTTTTTATTGCTTTAACCGAAAAGTTAATTGCCTTGAGCTTTACACATTCAGCAAACTAATGGAAGTAGAATAAATGCAAAGAAAAATCACGTAAGAAGATATAAAATATGAAGAATCGAAAAATTTAAAACGAAAAGAACCATCAAAAAATTAAAATTATAGAACCAAGACAATAGAAGCACATAAAGATAATAATTTGCAGATCCAAATCTTGATTAGCAAAAATAAATTCAAATAATGACACTATAAAAAATAATTTCATATCATCATTGTAAGTCCAATAACAATCCAACAACAAATTGATGATAATGAAAAATAAAGAATGCCTACTATGCTCCGAATTTCAAGAAAACTTACATTATAGAGAAGTCTCCTTCAATGGGGGATTGTAACACATGAATATGAATATTATGTGAATTTATGGAATATGAGAAGAAAGGGAAAAGTTTTGTAACTGATTTGAAATTATGGTGTTTAATTAGTAAGAATAAATATGATATAAAATTATGAGAATTTATGATTTAAGATGTGCATTATGGAGTTTTTAATATAACACATGAATTAGAAAATATGAAAAATCACAAAAATAAGAATTGATTTAGAATTATGAGAACTAAAGATCTAATATACATATTTTGGAGTTTCTAATATAACACATAAATTTTAAAAAAAATGAAAAGTCACAAAAATGAAAAAAAAAAAAAGATAAATGAGTTTTGTTTTTATCATAAAAAGGTGATATATCGCTTTGTCTATTTCTAACTTTAATATATATAGAGATATAGATATAAATTTATGTTTGTTAATATTTTAATTAAATATTTTTGTGAATATTTTAAATCAAATAAAGAGGAGAAGACAACAAACAAATCCTTTTTGAAAAAAAAAAACGGATGACAATAAAGGTAAAATAAAAGTTTTAACCAAAAAAAAAAAAGGAAAGTTATTGAGAAGACATTAATAGTGGAGTAATAGTGAGGAGAGAGAAAGTGTAAGTGTAGATATTTTTCTAAATTAAATGAGAAAAATATTTTAAAATTTGAGAAAAAAGATAAATTGAGATCCTGGCTAAAGAAGCATGCCACATCAGCGGTTTCACATTCAATATATATATATATATATAATATATATATATATATACAGATTCTTGTAACCCACAAGAAAAAAATAAATCTATAAAAAATTCATTTCACATTTTTAGACACTAACCATACAGAAAATTTAAAAAAGAAAATCTTGAACAAGAAACACAAAATTAATATTGGCAATAATTATTGAATACATGCCACAGAAGTAGAGAATTTAACAAATATGAAAAAGAAAACATAATTGAGTGCTTGATATCATTAATACATTATTATTAATATTAAGCATTCAAATACATTAAGTGGTTATTCAATAAACAAAAGTAAAAACATATTTGATAATTAAGGATTGAGTGATTAAATTTGAAATCTCAAAAAATAAATTAATGACTAAAATTTGAATAATTAAAATTAAATTATGTATTTAAGTATAATAAATAATGCCAATTGAATTTTAATAGTTCAATTGGTTGATTACATGAATTTTAAATTTCTAAAATTTACTTTAATTTTCCATCAAATAAATGATAATCCTATATATACTGTGGTGAGTTTCAAAGTTTCTTTATTAAAATAAAATTACACCAAGAGTTAACAAGCAATAAAAAAAGTGCAAGTAAAAAAGAAAAAGTAAAACAAAAGGATTAAAGTTGAAAGAGAAAAGTAAAGAAATGAAATAAATACATAATGGGTCTCACATCATATTACTATATATAATAAGTGGGAATATATACTACTTAGCACATGACAAGTGTTGGATGGTATGTGCTTAGATAGTGTTGTACATTCTTCTTTTATGGTTGTACCTTTATTACTAGATATAATAAGTGGGAATATCTACTACTTAGCACATGACAATTTAACATCATTAATTACCTACTACTTTATTAGCCGAAAAGTTTGACCTCATTTGGGCCCATTTATTATTTATATGTTTTCAATTTTCAATATATGTTGTCTATCTAATTCTTTTTTTCAACCTTTTATTTTAAACTTCTTGAAATTTAATTACATATTTATTACT